>JAEIIH010000289.1:0-57097 GCA_018904745.1 Drosophila orosa
ATAGTCTAATTTGAGGCTAAATACCCTTTCCTACGATTTTTTCCTCCGATAGTAAATTATTCCAAATGCAAACTATACAAATATTTATTTTCCTAGAATAACTCTTCCATAAAAATACTGTTTCTATAAATGCTGTAATATATATCTCTCAGTATATATTTCTTTCAAGTTAAAAGGCTTATCCCAGGTGCATTGAAGGCTCTGATAATGAAAATGGCAATAAAATTGCTTGGGGAATTGGGTAAGCTCATTTCACAACAATAATTTTCCCCACTTGAGCTCCATTTTGATTTGATTTTCTTTATTTACTTTTCATCTGCAGACGGATTAAGTGGAAAACTAAGAAGACCCCCAACTAATCGCAACCCTTTCCGGGGGGGGGGAAACCAATCTCAGTTTCTAGCTTCGGGGCACAACTATTCGTATCTAAACTATGACGGGAAGTGGCGCACCCACCAGGACAAACATCAGGACACGCTGGATGCCCGGGAGACGCTCTGCCAATTAACAGTTACATGTGTTTGAAGGAAATAATTGGGTTGCGTGACAGCCGGGAAACTATCAACAAGGAAATTGGAATGGGAAATGGGAACGGGAACTTAAATAGCAAACAAATAGAGCAGCAGCAGCAGCCGCAGCAGTATTAAAAGCAAACAGACACACACGCGGATAAACTATGCAATTATAGTGATTGCTGATAGTGCGTCATCGCCAAAGGAACCCGGGCGAGGACGACCTCATTACCATTCCCAATCCTCGACCTCAAACGCGGCGCCATAATCATCGTAGTCATCATCAAAGTCCGCCGCAGGACAAAGGCGTTGCTAAAGTTATTAACGCGTTGTGCGGCGTCAATCAAATTGGGGCTTCTCGGGTACCGATTTGCATGTGAGTGCACAGGGAGAAAAATTGAGAAATAAAATCAAGGAATTATGGGAAAAAATACTTAATTAATAACCAAGAAATGTGAATATACTTTACTGATTATTAAACGTTACAAATTTGTGGCTACGTTCAATTCCAAAATAAATATAAAGATACCTTCTCCCTATTTGAGCCTGGATTTTTCTTAACAATTTTATTAATAATACATTAAAAATTCCCTTTTCTCAGTGCATCCGAAGGGAGGCTACCAGCACACACGCACACCCCAATCAAAAGCTCAAAACCCAACCCCTTTTATTTGAGCCAAATTTTTGGGCTAAAAAGTATGGAAAACGTGCCCTTGCTGGTCCCGAAGTTTATGTTAATTTAATTGCAACACCAACCGCATTAGAATAGTTCCACGTATCCTTACAAGGACCGGTTGACAGAGGATGGGGGTTTTTCTCCCAGCGATTGATGTGTTTGCCTTTTGCGGCTGCCGCTCGCTGGCCTCGTTGCCATTGACAAATTTCGAAATTTCTTGGCAGGCGGCTGTAGCCTTAATTAAGTTTCCTGGCAAGGAGTCTTAATTGCGTTAACTGGTTTGTTTGCCCAGGCGAGCGATGCGTACATATGGAATATATGTATGCACATTATCCATCGATAGTTCCACATTTGATATGCCATTCAAGAGAGAGCATACACACATCAAAGGCAGACGACGCCGGAGAAGGTTGAGATCCTGGGGAGAGGATAGCAGCCAAGACATCATTAAATTTAAATTACTCCTTGAGGCTCAAGGCTCTGGTTTATACAGGGAGAAAGCTTTAAAGGTGATTGGGTTAAATTTAAGTTGCTATTAAATTGCTAAACTAAACAAAATTAACTTTAGAGCTACAGAAATCTTGATTTGAATAGCAAGAAGTCTATTAATTTAAATGTTTTAATAGTTAAAGGGAAGACAATTTCTATACTATCAATTCCTTGAAGGATGACCAATCTTCTCTCCTCCAAGTCTCGCCACTCCTTTCTCCACCTCCGAAAATAATTCCCGAAAAATGTTTATTTATGTTCGGAGCAGTTTGTATTTATGGCCGAATCATGATGACAAATGTCAGATGTGGCCAAACACTCGAAATGGACACTGAAGTCACCCTCCCCGAATGGAGGCTTAGTCTTGTGGAAACATTTTTGCAAATATTCCATCGGCGATGCGAATCGAGAATAGGGAAAATATTTATGGGCTCGCTCAGCACATTACACACCTAATTTCTATATTAGTTTTCCTCGGACAGTGTCGTCCGAAAGTGCTGAGCCCGAATATTTGTCCGGCTTGATTGGATTTTCGTCACGCCCTCGAAGAAAGTCTTGGCCATTTGTCAGGCGATGGAACTAAAAGCCCTGCCATATTTTGATGGTTCCATTTCGTTGTTTCTTTATTTTTATGGCTGCCTCATTAGGCTCCATTTTCGCTTTTGTTTGCAAAGGGTTTAAGCCCAACAAATGACTGCAATTTGGGACAAAGGACAAAGACGCCAGGATTTTATTCCCCTATGTTTGTATCCATCGCAGATGACTTAATCGTGCGTAAGTAATAGTTATAAATTTCCGAATCTATCATGTGGCGATTGAACGGCTGCTTAAAAGTTTCCATTCGGGCGAAGCTTTCATTGAAAACTCATAATTTTGATTTACGAGGACAGCTGTTGGTATTCTAACAATGGTGGAGATACGAGGATAATAAGAGACACCCCTCAGCACCTCGTCGCACCCTCGTTGGAGAGCCCATTCCAATTTTCATGGCCTGTATCGCATTAGCACATCATTTAAAACCAGAAGCCGGAAAAGAAATTACAGAAAATAAACCTAGCTGGACAGGCTGTGAACAGCACTTAAAAAAATATATATAATGTATTTGGAATTTGCTAGCAAAAATAATAAGTTGTTCTTAAATAACCTAAGAGTTTATTTTAGAATTCGTGCAGTAAAGGTATCAAGGTAACCGTAGCTGTAATTTACTACAGGATCCAGTTTTAAACTGGTCAGCAAACGGATACTGATGAGAGATATTTTCTAGCCCTAGAAACAGCAAGATTTAAAGGCTTAACTTATAATGTTTAACCTTTTTATATTTATTATAGAAAAATTAGCAGAATAAATACATTTGGACATAATTGTTTCCAAAGAAAAACTTCTTCGAGGCTTTAATTAAAAAACCTACTACAAAATTAAAAGCAGATTTGTAATATTTTTAATATTTCGTATTTCTAAACACAGTTTTACCCTTTTCTACTGAACTTCAAGTATAATATTGTCCACTTCAAAGTGTAAAAGTTAGGATAAAAAGATACTCTAACACAGCCTGCATTTGATTTGCATTTCCGGCTGTCAGTAAACGCTTGATTTATGTCTGTAAAATGGGGAGTTGGAGCGCTCATGATCCGGCTGCATAAATTTAAGCTAACCAAATAATTCCAGATCCCAGGAGAGACACTGTTTCCCCTCCGCCGAAGGACACAACAATCGCAATTGAAAGCCATGAATTGCAAATGAATTAATTTTCGGGAACAAAGGCGCTCGAAAGTTGAAATTGAATTTGTTGCTCATTAAAATGAACGCCACTCTGGGTCGAGGGGATAGTAAATAATATGGGGAATGGGTTACCAGATGGGGGCAGGGGCAGGCTTCTCTGCTTTTTAGGCAACCAGAAAAACCACTTAACCACACACGCGGATAACCGCAAACACACACACACCACGCGTTATGGCCACAATTAAGGCTATCATTCCGGAGGCAAGACATATGCAAATGGGCTTAGAAATAAAAACCAGAACCCTTCTGCTCGTCCATCATACTAAGCGATGGGGGGTGTACCCCCATTTTTAGGCAACACCAAATACCACAAGGCCACCACCCATGAATTTTAATTACGGCGTTGATATTTCAATTTGAATTTTGCGAGCTCAGTTAATTTCATTAATAAATATTTATGGTGTCCTGGCTAAGCGTCGCAATTTAAAGTTGACTTTCTCCTGGAAAGGGGTAACTCCTTTACTATAGAATAATTTATTTCGTTTCTCCATCAGTTTAAATGCTTTTTAAAGGACATTATGATAGAAGATTATTTTTAGAGGTTAGACAGTGAAAGTATCCTTAGGTTAGACCATGTTTCCTGCTCCTCTCATTGTCCTGTCTGAACCCATCGCTCTTGGTCGACTGTCATTGATGGGAATGAAGAGTTGAATGAGTTGGAAACCTCAGCAAGGACAAAGCGAAATTACGTGCTCTGGCTGGCTCCTTTTCTTTTTTTCATTTAGAAGCACACTATGAAGGTCTCATATGGGGACACAAGACATGCCACTCGTTAGCCGGCCAATTGATTGATGGCATGTCGAGGAATGTCCCACTCGGAATGCAGAACCACCGTCTCGCTGCGCATTGAAAAGCACTTATCGCACCTCGTCCCCTTCCGGCAGAACTCAACTCTTCAACTCCTTAACTCTCCTGACAGTTGAAATTAAATCAACGCTGATTTCAGTTGGGACTTTAAATGAGACTGTCGCATCGCAGCTTCTCATCCCCAGCCATGTCTCACTCTATTCTTTGGTGGAGATCCCTCTGCTAACTTCTGGAATCCTTTGCCCGACGTGGAGTACAGTCTGTCCCGGCACTGTTAAGCCCGCTGGCAGCTCGCAGATTAACTCAAATTTGTGGCGGCCCAATAAATTTCACGGCGCGGCATTAAAAATTAAGCGCAGCCACAAAAGAACTTGCAGTCGACTTTGCACAGCAGCCGTCAGTTAATTACACAGGACTACAAAAATTAAGGAGAATAAAAAGGAAGTAATAAATTAATTCCGGGTTTCGAGCAATTTATGTGACAGTAAAATATGTAAAAGTAAAATTCAGGTTATCAAATTAATAATCATTTATATAAGATTAAAATTGGCTCATTGAAAGAATATTATTAAGATTCTATTATATTATTTTTAAGACCTTAAAGAATGTAAAGTAATTAGAAAAAAAAGAAGTCCTTGAAAAGTTTAATTTAAAATATTTCAATTTTAAACAAATTACAGATATTCGTAAACTTATTCCAATACATTTTACAAACTATCTTTTAAGCAATAAGTGAATCCAATCCAGCACTTTCAAAACATAGATTTATTAACCTGAAAATAGTTTTAAAAAAAACCTAGTAATCACAACCTTGCAGCCGAGTGTTCCCCTTTCGTGCTGACTTCCTTTGCCTCAATAAATTTCACCTGAGAGGTGGCGCAGTCACGCCTTTGCATATGTCTCTCCCCCGGCACATCCTTGGCTGCCTCCTTTATTTATGTGAGCTGCCGCGGTTACCGAAAAGTATCTACGTATCTATGCATCTTTTCCCTGTGCCGCTGCCTCCAGAAACTTGCACAGGTTGTCTCATCCAATTTGTACAGTTGTACAGGGAATGAAGGATAGAAAGGACCAAAGGCGCAGACTTAGTGAAGGCTAACCTCCCCCCGGAAAACAGGGATTCCCACGATGGGGTGGGAAATCGAATAAAAAATCCATTTGCCCCGGGATGCCCTTTCCCTTTTTCCGGGTAAATGTGGCAATTTTTTCCTCATATTTCAGAACAAAAAGGCGCCGAATTACAAAACAAATTACAAAATACAAAATAAGAGGCATATTTCTCACTTTTATGATGTTTACTGGCCACGCCCCCTCGCCATTTGCTCTGTTTTCCGTGACCCTTCACCCTTATTAGAGCAGCAGGACAGCGTTTTTTCGTCGCCTGCTTTGTATTTTCCTTGTTTTTTTTTTAATTTTGAATTTCGAATGGAAATTTACATAATTTATGGGCAGCAACAAAAGTCACACACAGATACGGATTTCGAGTCGCGGGGCGGAGATCCGCAGCATATGCCAGAAAGAAGTATTATTTTTTTTTCATTAAAAATTTGTTTATAATTTACGATTTTTTCGGGAGCAAATGAGACGCAAATTATTTTCGGTGCGCGGGTTTTTGCTCCTTGATTTGGTCAAACGGCCTCATTAAGAGCTCATTAAAAAGATGGCGCGAGTTGTTCTTGAGCATTTTAACACGTTTTTAATTTTAATGCATTTTATGGCTCCTCAACGAAGTCCTCCTCCGTCACAGTTCAGCGTTCGAGCGACTTCATCATCATCATTGAATTTCACCGCGGGCTGACTTTCACTTGTTGACTGCGAATTTTCCGCTGTTTCTCCGGCGAACCCATGGAAAATCCTCGTCAACGTCACCGCACATCAGCACGTCAAACTTCATTAGGAAAGTGGTGAGGAGGATGGCTTTGTCGAGTGCGGAGGGTTGCTGCTGCGGTGCCTTCATTGTTTTTATGGGCTGCGCTAATTAGTTACGAAGTCATAGAATTTTACAGGCATTGCTCTCGAGCTCTGTCATGCTGTTGTCATCCCCTTCCCAGGGTTTTCCTCTCACTTGATGCAGTCATCATTTGTGGTTTTTCCCCCTGGAGTGGGGTGGGAGCTCAGTAATAAATTCCGCCCAAGAGTTGTCTAAAATATGGCCACAAGGTATTGTTAATTTATACTGAAAGTCTTGGCGGCAATTAACTTAGTCAAGTTGAGCCAAAAAAAATTAAAAAGTTATTGAAACTAAGCAAGTAGGGAGTGTGCTTCGGTTCTAGAACACTTAGATTTAGGAGATTATTAAGGAGAGATCTTGGAAATAAATTCTTACAGGCCTGCAGATCAAGTAAGTTAAAAATATACAATTTAAATTTTTCATTTTCATGGCCTGCTTGACAACTATAAGGTCACATTTATTTTGTATTTAGAGTTAATCATTTTATTAGTAATATACTTCGGCTACACTGGTGGGAAATAGTATATATAAAGAGCCAAGTCCGTTTAGAAATCCGCAGTCGGTGTCGACTGGCACCGGGGGTTATAGCTCCGAAATCTGTGTCTTTAATTCTTTATTTTATTATTTCATTTTTTTTATAAAATAGCCTGCCTAATCGGATCAGCCAAAATGATTGTGTCCCTTCAAATGATTATTATTTTGTTTATTTAGTTTTTATTTAATTTTTGTAATGACTTTTTTAATTTTTTTGTAGTAATATTCTATTGTTTTAAAAGGCAGCAGTTAGACTCTGTGATGGCTAAATTGCTTCCATTTTGCTTGGAAATGGTTTATTTATTTATTTACATTATTTATTTATATGTATATATATAGCTGTATCCCAAAAAAGAGGATTCTGGAACGTCTTTGGAAAATCTCTTCAGTGTGGGTTCAGCGTGAATGAACTGCACTTCACTTTCTGGTGAACGATTGAAGCGACACTGAATAACGGTTTTAGATACAATTTATTTCTTTATTTATTTGTGATAGCTTTCGATTATTCCTAATTTGTGATTTTATTTTTCAAAGCGAAAGATGGAATTTCGTGTCGAAAATCCCACCACAAACTAATTAGTCACACATCACATTCAAAAGCACATCCAAACTTCAGGGAGGCCCATTGGACACAGCGGAAGTTCACTAGCAACTCGTTGGCAGGTCAAAGAATTTGCGAAATCTTCCCTATTTTATTTAATTATTTATTTATTTACTAGGTAAGGAGGGAAATAGGTATACAATTAAATGAACTGATAGGAACCCCCCCCCCCCCAAAAAAGAGTTCCTTCCTAATTCCTAATTTGTTCAGAAACCTCAATTGTGATTTTATTTTACAAGAAGAATATTGTAGAGCTGGAAATTCGTGTCGAAAATCGCACCACAAATTAATCAGAAACTGCCCGGACTGGCCACTTGACCACACCACATACATAAGGTCCGAACCATGGCTCATCCCAACTTCAGGAGGAAGCCAAGACCAAAGCCAATTACAAGAAAGCCCATTGGATAGAGCGAAAGTTCAGGAGTAAGACGTTGGCAGGTCCATAAATTTGCGGTTCTCAGGGACATAATTATGCAGACAGGCGGTTTCAAAGGGTTAACTGCTGGCGGGAGGGGTACACCCCCGGCCGGGGCTTGTAAATTAAAAATACCACGCCCCGCCGTGATAAATCAAAGTCAGTGGGCTTTGTATTGGATTTGCCAAGAGGAATTTGTAGACATTAAGAAAGTCCAACTTGGAGTTGCAGCCCATTCCCAGGCTCTTCCTGTTGCTTCCTGGCATTTGAATAAAGTTTTGGACCTTGTTGGGGAAAAGTGTCGCTGACATGTTAAGACTTTTACCAAATTTATGGACCTTCCTCGCTGGTCCCGGGGTGGTTCCTTGGGGGAAACACCCCTCCCAGTTGTGGGCCAATTTAAAAATTGAATTTCAAAACATCGCACCAGAAAGCCCGGCTAATCACATTTCACATTGGCTGTGACACATGTGTGCATGCGGCTCTCAGATCTTTCATATTGATGCGAAAATTTTGACACATTGAGAATTCCATCCATTGTCTCCGGGCTTCTCTTGAGAGGGCCTAATGCGATTATTTGCTGTGTTTTTTGCCCCAAAATCAGGCGGAGGCAGGGGCCATTTGCCAGCAGTTCTGATTAAATTGGATCGCAGATGCTCATAACTGTCACACATGGCACATGGACCACAGGACCTTATCTCTTTGCTGTGTCAACACCAAACCACCCAAAAAACAAGGAACAAAAACATGAAAACAAGCAAATAAAAAGGGATGGAGGAGTTGAACATTTTTGAGAGGGCGAATATTTTTTAATACCCTTAAAAATTGGCAGGCTTAGATCCTTACATTGAGAATTTATAAGGTGTCTATAAGTTATGTTCTTTGTTCTTTGTACGAATTTAAAAAAAGACCAGTAAAACCTCTATAATTTTTCATGAAGTAATAATATTTTTATTATAGTGTTTTCATTAAAATTATCCTTGCTAAAGAGTAAACATTTCTAAATATTTGTTATCAATGAATAGTAGAACATTAACCGGTTTAAAAACAATAGTTTTTCAATTATACCTTTCCCTTATTGTTTTCTAACTGTATTCCAAAACTATTATCCCCTCTCGGAGAGAGTAGACAACAAATTCAGGACAGTTTTTCAATAAACCCATCAAAAGGTACGAGTGCTGACGCTTTGAACCCTCACCCCATGTGCGTGCTGTAGCGCCGCCCCGATTTTCCCGCTGATGCCCTTTGGCTAACTTTCGTCGTAAACGCAATTTGATTTATGGACAATGTGGAAATTGAAAATTGTCGCATGGTCACTTTAATTTGAGAGTTATGCGACTTTAAACTGAGTTAGGGGCAGTCCGGTCCCCCCTGCTGACGACGACGATGATGATGCGGCAGGAAGTGAATTATGTCATGCCTCGTTGTGAGGTTATGTAACGTACTACATGCCTGTCAAAAAGTACAGCTCCGCCCTGGGAGCTTTCACCGGCGGTGGCAACTGTACTTGCGTTGGCTTCGGTTGCGTGTGAAAACAGGAAGCGGCACGCGTCGCTTGTTAGCCGCTCGCTGTTGCAAGTTAAAGAGCAATCTCTGAGGGCAGGACAACGGTCCGGGGTGACCAGCAGCCACCCCCCTTTGTCTTTGTCTAGTGTTTGATGTTTGCCCCTCGCCGTTTACCGCTGGTTGCTGAAGTGCCGCATTGGTTTAGTGTCAGCTTATAGTTTTGACATTTGTCGTCGCCGTAGCCAAAGCTGATTGCAGATGAGTATCGGAAGTGAGTCCCGGCTGGAGAGGATGATGGATGGGAAGTCCTCCGGATTTACTGCGATCTGCTGAGGTGTGAAATATGCCACTGACCAGGGGAGATTTTGGGCTATTTTGAGTGTGTTTAGACTAGTGAATTGATTTCTTGCTTAAAGTTGCATAAACAATGTGAGGAATTATTGAAATTAAATATTAGGTCGTGCTATTAACAATTAAAATAAATAAATATACATATTTGTAATTTTCTTAATGATGATCATTATTCCTAAATTTCATAAAAACCCTAAACGGCATCACAAATAAAAACAACATTTAATCATTTATAAATATGCATTGTTCTTGCATTTTCGATTATTTAATTAATTAACTTGAATACTGTTTACTAATATAGTAAATAATAAATGGACATCGTTGTACATTCGTGGCGGAATATAAATTTTACTAAATATACTTTAACTTATTTAGCCTTGCTAGAGTTTAGTCCGAGGAATCCAGCCGTAGCCAATGTGAATATCTGAAGAAAAGACATTTAAATAAATATTTTCTCTTTTATGCAGAATTTAGGTTTAAAACTTACTTTTGTGGTGAATATTCATCTTGATTTTTTCGACAGCCTGGATTTCTTTTGCTTGGAGCTTCGCTTGGGAAACGCAAGGATATCTTCCGAGCAGGTGTAGACCACAACAGCGAGAGACCAGCAGAACTTCAAGTAATTCATTTTGATTGTAAGTAAATAAAGCAGAGAGTATTGCTTTTGATTTGAGCGTTTAGCGACGAATGATTTTCTGGGAGAATGGCTTGCTACTTAAATAGAAGCTGTTATCAGCTTGGATTTTAGCGCAGGCAAGCTCGAAGTGAATTCTCTAGTGGATTCCATGGAACTCGGCAGACTTTAATTGTATTCTTTCTGCTTATCTGGGAATTTGTGTTTTTTGTAGAATCGTTGGAATTTATATACAATACAAGGAATTCCTCATTTTTATTGGTTTGACGTAATTATGAATTTGACAATTTTTGTATGTATTATTTTAATACAATTTACGTCATAACTAATTATTATATGTGTTTTTCTTTCATGTTTTATCAATTAATGCAAAGAAAACGAGCTAACAATAATTTAAATGTTCTATATGTTGATTTTTAATCTGAAATTTTACTAAATATAAAGAAAACCATTTATTTTAATGAAACAGATGCCTGATGGTCATCTTCCCCCTACGATGAAGTGTTAATTCCCCCGCAGAGTGTCCACTATCGGCAGTTGATTCTCTCACCAAAGTCCTGGCATTCCTCGAAAGCATGTTAACCCTTTTATTGACGATCCCCTGGGGTTGGGTGCCTGACAAAGTTTCACTTATTCGGCAATTATTGGAAATATTTTCGAGTTTTAATTGAAAAACTGGTGGCTCTGGGCCACTTTCATGCATGCCTGCACCTGCTGGCTGTCCACAATTAAAATCGCCCCCCGGCAAACCCCGGTCACCGCTGCATTCGACAAAACTTTTCATGGCTATCACTCCTGTGCTCCTCCGGGGGTTTTTTTTTTTATTTTTCATGGCTTTTCAATTTTAATTGAAATTTATGCGCAGCCCTCAAAGGGTTCTCTCTCTCTGTGTTCACACTATACATACCCCCGACCAGTTTCGGTCACGTGTTCGCCAAAAAGCAAAATAAAAAGTGTTGCAAATTGTTGAAAATTTTGAAAATTTACATGGACAATTCGCCGGGAGCAGGGCGAAAACGAAAGGGGTGTGATCCAAGGTCTGGGATGAGGCGGAGTCCCGTGATTTACAGCCCGCACTTTTGTAATTTATGAGCCGCAGCACTTGAAAAACAGAACAGAACCCAAAAACCGAACCGAACCGAACCGAACACGGAAAATGCATGCAAAACATTTTGTGGCGCCATTTTATTGTTCCAGGGACCGTCCATGTGTAAAATTTGAAATTGTTGTAAATAATTACCCTAATGGCGCCTGCCCCGCCCCCCATATCTTCAGGAGAATCCCATTGCCATTCCGCCTCGAAGAAGTCGCAGTTAATTTTGGGAGCCGGCAGCGTCGCCATTTGTAATTAAGCCTAAACCGTTAATATTTCAGGCAGATAAGAGAGCAACTGCATCATCCCCCAGCTCCAGGCCCCCCTTTCCGCCACTGGCCATAAATTCACGGCCGAAAGTTGGTCCTTCCAGGTCCCAAATGTTGGGGATAACATTTTACGGTTCAGCGAAAGCGAATCTCTCCGACTCACTCGCTGACTTTCTCCCAGCCATTCGGGGTCGGCGGGTGTTAATTTCCAAGCAGATTTTTTCCAGAGAAAGTGAAAATTCCCCCCTTTTTGGCCACTTGTTTTCCTTTGCCAGCATTGGCAGGAATTTAATTAGCATACCGAATCGTTAACAAGATTGGAAAGCCAGTGAGTTATGCAAAAGTTTCGCATGTCCGTATCAGGGTGAGAAGAAGGGTTGACGTTGACTCCTTCCTTCGGCCATTCGCAATCGGGGAATTTCGGAATCAAGAAATGTGGCCAAGGAATTTAAGCCGAGTCTAGGGAAGGTCTTAATTCTAACATAAGAATTACAAATAAATGTATAGGAAGGAGCTTATTAAATAAATATTTTTGCCATACAAATGTTTGTTGTGACAAAGCATGTGTTTGCCACTAAAACCACCGTAAAATATATGTAAATTAATATTTTTATGACGTTTTGTTTTGGGGGAAACCTGATTTTTGTAGACAAACACATGATTGCAAAATTGTATTTTTTTTAAATTTATATAGGTGTCTAATCAGCCAATATAAACAAAATAATATGATTCCAAAAGTCAGGCAATATAAACAAAATAATATGTTCCCAGAAGTCTTATCACCAATACTAAAAACACAAACAAATGTGAGGCCATCTATTTGGTTTGTATTTATTCAGTTTGTTTGGCAATGATCAATTTGTGATCCAAGGGGATTTTTTAATTCAATTCATTAATATTTAATGTTTTTTAAGAATAACAAAAGTTGTCATTAATAGTTTTTAATTTAAACATTAGACAAGCTAAGCCAATTTTAGGTTTATAGTATTTTTACAAAAAGCTTAGCTTAACAAGGAATCGTTAATTCAAGTACCAGAAACTATAAAAGTAATAAAAAAAAGCATGTAAATATTTCTTTCATGATAAACTCAATTTCAAAATACTTTTATTAATTTGTTGTTGACAAAGTTGTTAATTTTGCACTGCAACTTTGGCTGCATGATTCGAAGCTTTCACATCTTTCTAATATAATCAACAAAATTCCATTTTGATTTGCATTTATGTTTTCAAGCTGAAAGTTAAACTAACACTGAACTTCATGTTGGAAAGACTTTTTAATAAATAGTTTACTAATTTAACAATCACGTACAATCACTTTCCAATATAATCAGCTCTCCCGTCGGCAATCATAGGAAATTATATTAGCAGCATCACAAATAAAAACAATACAAGTAAGTTATATTTTAATAAGCACTGATCTTGCACTTGAACTAT
This sequence comes from Drosophila orosa, assembly GCA_018904745.1. Lineage (NCBI taxonomy): Eukaryota > Metazoa > Arthropoda > Insecta > Diptera > Drosophilidae > Drosophila > Drosophila orosa. The sequence goes on from JAEIIH010000289.1 coordinate 13,055, forward strand.
TTTATTAATTCATTTGAATACTTGTTCACTAATGTAGTAATTGATGAATATCTTTGTACTTATGTGGCGGAACATACATATTTATCACTTAACTGACTTTAATTTATTTAATCACACTACAGTTGAGTCAATGGAATCCAGCTTTAACCAATGTGAATATCTGAAGAAAAGTCAAATAAATAAATGTTTTCTCATCTAATCAGAATTTAATTTCAAAACTTACTATTGTGATGAATATTTATGTTAATTTTAGGCAACTTGAATCCAAATTTTGCTTTTGTTTTCCGCTTGGGGGCTGCCAGTATATCCTCCGAGCAGATGAACAGCACAATGACCAGGAGCCAACATAATTTAAAGTATTTCATTTTAAATAGTAAAATAAAGCAGAAAGTACTCTTATTGAGCGTTGAGTTGATCTACGACTGAGTCTCTGCTGAGAATTACTCGGAATTTAAATTTCATCACTTGGCAGCTGTTATCAGTTTGGTTTTACCGCCGGCGAGCTTGTGAATCCCATAACAAATCTAAGGAAAAGCCCAAAATTGCTGGAACTTTGGCAATTTATATGTATATTTTGTGCTCATCTGAGAGATCTTTGGTTTTAATAGATTCTTAGAATAATATATGCATATAATTTTAAATTTTAAGAACACATTTTCGAAGAATTTTTTTAATGGATTGCCTGAATTTAGTTAAAGCGTATAATATATTATTTGGCAGTCCTCTGTGCTGACTTCTAAAATATTTCCTGAGCTAAGTTATATAAAGAATGATTAAAATAGTTATAAAAGAAATAATTACATAGAAACAATGGAATTGCCAATCTAGTAGGAATGTGTTTTGATTTATAAAACCAAAATAAATTAATTTTAAACATATTTCAGACACCTGAACTCATAAAAACCTTTTTAAATAAATATTTACATAAGCATAATGAATTTGCAGCTGCTTTCCGATTCGTTTTCATCAATGAAACCGAAAGTGATGTGTGAAAAAGCCGAAAAAACAGCTGAAGCGCCATCCTTAACCCATTGTCACCCCACTCGAATGCATAAACATGCATAAATTGCATTATAAGCGACCCAAACAAAGCATTAACCATCGCATCGGATGGGATCATAGCCCTCGGAGCAGCGGCCATAACTATTCATTATCGACACATAAACGACCCTCGAGAGCACTCATAACTTCAAATTTTATTATTAAATAAACAGAACAAAGCGATGTCACACACTATACTAGCAAAAGGGAGGAAGGACATCATCCTTTTGACCCACTAAATTGGATCTGCGAATCGAAGGAGAACCCTTTCCCGGCACACATCCCTGCCCTCATCCGGCGTAATTCAATATTTGACTAGATGAGATTTATGGCCACAGGGCCATCGCCATCGCCATCGCCAAGCGACTTCCTGCGCGGCGACGTCCTCCGTTCGCTTTATTTGTGCAAAGTATAATTTTTGATTTAGTGCGATTTGTGTCAACGGGTTGCGCAGCGGGTTAAGGAGAAGGCGGGCGGGCGGTCCAATAGTTTCGCAATATCGCACAAGTGAAAGTTTTGTTTGCCTTTCTCCCCCCCAACCGATTCATTCTCAGCGGATATGAGACCGCATGCTGATTGTCACTCTCGAAAAAAATAGGGAAAAGGGGTTGGAGATGACCCAAGTGAAACCCTCTTCCTACTCGAGCTTGCGGAAGCGGATGTTGTGCCACCGGAATGCGCATAAAACTTTACTATTATTGCGAATATTTCGGTGAAAATTGAATCGCGCGCCTGCCTGCCTGCCTGGCTGCCAAGCAAATTGCTTTGTTCGCGCTAAATCGCGAGGGAATCACGAGGATCTACGAGGGTGACTCCTGCAGGTATTGCTAGCAGGATGCAGGATGCAGGATGATAAGGACGCTCAGGCAATTTGCCGCGTAAATTTGCATAGCAAAAAAGAGTGAAGGGTTGATTCGCACGGCCGGAAGCGCGCGACAAGCGAATTTATTACAGGTTGCATTAGATTTAATTTTCGTGCGGGGAGCGTGAGCGGAAAACTAAATATTTCCAATCTCCCAAGAGGTGCGCGAAATCTAAGGGAAGTATCAAAACCATTCAATTTATAGCTGGGTTCTAATAACACATAGATAAAAGAACCCTTACTTATTATCCTTTTTTTTGTTATATGATAAATATATGCCTGGAGATTGATTTACATCATAATAAGAAAGAGAACTCCATGTTTGTTGTTTGTATTTGTAATTAGATCAAGCGATCGAATTGTAAGTCCATTAGACCTAAGCCAAAAAAGCTTTATTTCCTTTTAAACTTTTTTAAAATTGGTTAATTTTGTTTTATTATCGGTTTTAGATAGATCGACTCGACTGTTGATGCTGATCGAGAACACTTATAGTTTCTAGGGTCGGAAATGACTCGCTCACTGCGATAAAGCTTCTAATTAACATTATAACATCCTGCAAAGGTATAAAAATGTCGTTAAGGTCAAGGAACCCTTTTAAATGCACCGTGCCTTCAGAGCATATATTAAATCAGAGCCGTTTCAATCAATAAGTCCTTGCAAGGAAATCCTAGTGAAAAAGAATTCGATAAGATTACAAATATAATAGTGGTATAGTTAACTAGTGTCGAAATTGGTTCCTCCCAGAGCTAAAATACAGAATTTTTAGTAAAGTTATACGTTTTTAATTCTTGATAAACATATTAAGGTATAAAAATCTGCCTTGATGCAAGGTAATTTTCAGAACAATAGATCGATTTGAAAGAATTCCAAGACACTTATAACACATACAAGGTACTGCAGACAGTATCCTCTAGAGCAGCGAAGGGGACACCGTTGCTCAAACCGTTAGATCTCGAGCCCTTCCCTGCTCTAGAGATACAGATTTCCGAGGAAGGGCACAATGCAACTCACTTAGCGACGCTTCATCTCCTCGATCTGCTTCAGCAGGAGCTGCATTCGATCCTTCATCAGCGGTTGCCCACGCTGCGTTTTCTTACTGATGGCCTTGGTCTTCTCCAAACGCTGCTTTTTGTAGGCCTTTATCCGGGCATCGCGTTCCGCCCGCACCTTCGCCTGCTCGGCTCTCTCCTGGGCAATCTTTTCGTTTCGCTTATTCCGGCGGATCTCAGGTTTATTGGGCTTATTCTAGAAAATATGGGAATATTAGCTATGAAATTTAGTCACTCGGCGGCTCTTCTACTTACTGTCTTGGGTTTGGCCTGGTTTTTGCTCTTGAAACTGGGTTTTTGTTTGTGTGCCACCTTGCCAGGACCTTTAGCCGGTTTCTTGCCAGGTTTTCCCTGTGATTGTGAGCCAGGAACAGGCGCCATGCCAACAAATACAATTAAATATAATTTGTAACAAAATAATGCGTTTTTGGAACCGAGCTATCGATATAAAAGTGCTGCCAGAAGGTTGGTATTTATATCGATAAGAAAACACATGTTTTCGGTTTGCGTTTACCAACACTGACAGTCTGTTATTCTTTTTCTGTCTGCAATTTTAATTGAAAATGCTGAAGATTGGCAAATTTATAACTCAAAATGGTAAGTTAAACCGTTAATTAAGCAAATATCAGTTGGCTAATGGCACCATCTTTCAGTGGCAGTGGCCAGGCAACAGCTGGCGGCCACCAGCCGCTTTTACTCGCAGCCGCCGCAGCGTGCCGACACCTCCGACCTGCCCATTGACATAACGAATCCTTACGAAAAGGACCCGCAGCAGTGCATCCTGTGCAAGCACGACATTGCGCCGCACTACAAGAACGTAAAGTTGCTGTCACAGTTCCAGTCGCCGTACACCGGTCGCATTTACGGCCGGCACATTACCGGATTATGCAAGCGCCGCCAGGAGCAGGTGGAACAGGCCATACTGCGCGCCCAGCAGTGCCTGCTGATGCCGGGCTACCACAAGGACCTCGACTTCCTGGCGGACCCCAAACTCTTCGACCCGGAGCGACCAGTACGGCCGCACAAGTACTAGTTTGTGTTTAAGTTTGTTGTCTATTTTCCGCTTCATATCGATGGGAATACAGTTTCTTAATTTTACATTTCTTAAAGTCTACGTTTATGTTAATCCTCCTCCAGGTAGCGCAGCATCTCGAGGGGAATGCCCAGCTGGGTGAGGAGGTCCCTTTTCGTTAGCCCAGGCTCTGCCATGGCTTGTAGATCGTCCACGGAAGCGATGAATCCCTTGCGCCAGACTTCAATGTCGCCCTGCAGTTCTAGTATTTTGCTGCTCTTTGCCGGACTGGGCTCCAAGTTCTTGGGCGGTTCCTGTTTCTGTAGTTTGTTGAGCAGATCTTGTTCCTGCTTTTTGGGTGAATCCTGATCCTCCTTTTTAGACGAGTCCTCTTCCTTATTCTTGCCCTTTTCGTCCTCTGGCTTGTTGCAATCTCCTCTGGGCTGCCTTTTCTTTTTGGTTTCTTTCGTTTTCTTTGCCTTTTCTTGACTTTCCGAAAGCTCCTTCTCCTTGATTTCCTGGGTGACAGCAAACTCCAACTTCTTCTTGGTTAGTTCTGTTCTGTTTTTGGACAATCCTATCCTGCGGGCGCTCAAGGATAGCGGAAATGTACGCGGCGTATCCAGACCCTCGCCTTTGGGTGTTTTTACTGACGATTCCTCCCCTTGGAGTCGCGCTAGAGGCGTGGAGTGGCAGGTTCGTCTTCCCAGTCCCAGCCGGGGTCTGCGGCCAGATTGGGGCGTGGCATGCATATCTCCGGACATGCTAAATCCGGAAAAAGTCGAAAATTGCGGAGTAATTTGAAATGTTTACAAAGTTTGCAGAGTGCAGGAGGGTTGCCAGACTGGACAGAGAACAAGGCTGCCAGACTGTACTGCGCCACTTATAGTCGGCAGAGGGCGCCACTAATATTTGAATTAAATTAAAAGGTTTAAAATAAAATAAATTTATTTTTAAATTGGCAGTAAATAACCATTAAACAGCAAATAAGTACAAACAAATATAATATAATAATATATAAGGGCCTTTATAGCTATGAACAAAAATAAAAAGAGTCTGAAAAGTAAAATTAACTTGTATTTGATGGCAAAATCTAGTTATCCCTGCTTTATTTTGTATTTGATGGCAAAATCTAGTCATCCTTGTTTTATTTTGTATAACGTTTGACACGAACAAGCTTAAAAATTTCATTCAACGTCGTGTGCTTGACCTGAAAACATCTAACTGTGAAATTAAGCTAAAAGGTAATTTTGTGAAAATAAAAAAAAAACCTAATTTTGGCAAAGGCTATACAAATGTTCATTTATTTTTCTCCATTCTAATTCAACGAACAGGAAGCCCCAAGAAGCAAGATGGCTCCGTCGAAAAAGAAGAATAAAATCCCCAAGTCCCAGGCTGTAGTCCCCAAGTTTTGCCAACGCGTAATTGACGATGTAATCACCAATATGCGTCAACCCTTTCTGGATGATGGCGTCGGCGAGCAGGCACTGCAGCGCATGTTGCATATGTGGCGCTCCAAGATGATGAAGTGCGAGTCCATCGACCTCTCGCCGGCAATCCCGCCACCAAAAGATACTGAGAAGGACTCGGCCCAAGAGCCCGGCTCCGTCAAAAACAAACAGGAGCCCGGCTTCGACTGCATCAAACAGGAGCACGGCTCCGTCAAGATTAAACAGGAGCCCGGCTCGTCTAGCAGCAAGTCCACAATCCCCATAAAACAGGAGATTTCTAAGAATCTAGGCACAGCCAAGCAACTGGACGGGGCCTTCGACGACTCCGATGATGATGATAACCCTTTGGCTTATGAAGATAGCGATGACGAGAGTGATGACGATGCAGAGATCTCGGAGCCGGAGAACTCGGAAGCAGAGCTAGAAGACTTCGAGGAGGAACCACTCAATAGCGACGATGACCTTACCGACGATGAGGATCCGGAGACCAAGTTCGAGAGTGAGAACGGTATCGCCTGCCAGTACGATGTCGTTAGCCGCTCGCGCAACAAGTGGAAGTTCGTTCTCCGCGACGGCATGATGAAGGTACACGGCAAGGAGTTTGTGTTCAAGCGAGCTGAAGGAGATGCCCTCTGGTAAATTCCACCAGGAGAAATGAAAATGAAACGTATTTTAATAAGCAGCCTAAACACTGAACACATGATTCCTTTTTTAAAACATCTTTAGAAGGATTTCAGCTGGAATTATCCAACTATATATGGAACTGCTTAAACTTCAAGAGTTCTCTCAAAAGAACTACAAGAGATTTAGAATATTATAAGTACTCCATAACAAAAAAACAATAAACAAAACATATTTGTTGTAAATTTTTGTTTTTATTTATAGCTATTGAAATAAATCGTACATTAGTTAATTGGATAAACAAAGTACATTAGAAAGAAGTGTGCAAACTTAAAGTAACATTTTTTAAAGACAATATATCGCTTCAAAATTAAGCACAATACGAATATAATTTGGAATTTCGAACTAAAAGAGTAATGAAACTTAATACGCAAATATTTTGAAGAACTTGGGACTTATCTTTGTAGTTGCTCTTTATTCTATGCATAATTGGTATGAATATATATATAAACTCGCGCTGTACGATCCCTTCTCTCGGGGACTCCCATGTGTGTATATAAAGTGTCTACAAAAACTATGCGCGCCGACTCCTCTCCCTATATGCTAATCGTAATCTGTTCTCTATGACTAAACGTGACCTGATACTGATACATACTTCCGAATCATCGGGAACGACTCGCGTGTACACATTTGGCTTCTTCTGCTGCGACGACTCCAGACTCAGACCGACTCCTGATATGACTATAAGCTAACGTAGACGTAGACGAGGCCTAGGGGCTAAAGCGATTGACTGGCTTACAAACTGAACAAAAAGGGGGTTGGGCGAACCGAGCTTATTGCAGCGATCGGGCGGGCCGATCATGAACAGGGCGGCCGACGATGCCCTAAGGATCCAGCTTATGGTACCGCTCCACATCGGCGCCACGGAAGGAGACCTTGCAGACGCACACCTGATCGCGCGACAGCAGCACCAGACACTCCCGACAGACCAGATGGCGGCAGGTGCGGATCTCGTAGCCAAACTGGGCGCTACGACAATTGATGCAGTTGCTCGGTGCTGCCGACGACGCCAGACTGGCGCTAGAGGTGGCCACGGCCACCTGGCTGAAGCGTGTGATCTTCTGCAGGGCCTGCTGGATAGCCTGGTCGATGGAGGATGATGATGTTGAGGTCGAGGTAGATGCGCTGCTGGCCGTCACCGTGGCACAGGCCGTAGTGCCATGGTTGCTGTGCCTCGCCCTCTTGGCCGCCGGCGGCGAATGCGGTGATCCACTGAGGGCAGCCGATGAGGAGGTGGCTGTGGCAGTGGCCCTGCTCTTACGCTGCTGCTGCTTGTAGGCACTGCTCAGCGCCGAGTATGTGCCCGCTGCCGGACTGATCTGGCCCGGCTGGCACATGCTGCTGGCGAACTGCGAGGCGTGGCGGCGACGCAGCCGGGAAGAGCCCAGGGAGCGGGGCACCGCCTTAAAGTGCTCCGAGTTCTCCATGAGGAACTTTTCAATGCGTGCCTTTAGCGCCAAGTTGAGAATGGCCTTGCGCAGGGCATTGTACTCGAGGCCAGTAAAGGGATCCGATGGCTGGCGGCCCCACTTGGCCTCCTCCTCGGCGTGCTTGTCGATGGTGGACTGGTCCACCACCTTGCCGGAGGGCAATACGGTGGGGAATATCTGAAAGGCAGATGGTTAACAATTGCGGGACGGAAATGAAGAAATATCCCTATGTTGCTCCTTACCATTAGCTCCCAGGTGATGGAGTCTAGGAATTCCTCCGGTATGGACAGCGAGGACTGTTCCCTCAGCTCGGGCACGTGCCTGGGCGGCGAACGCTGCCCCGTATTTGCCTGTGAGGCATCACGCTGGCCGTAGGGATCACTGATCTCGCTCCAGATGCTCTTCACCAGCTCCCTGTCCGCCTTGTCCAGCGAGCGGGCGGGCAGGCCCCACATCTGCACCTTGCGCAGCACCGGCGGACAGCGTTCGGTGGCCCGAATGACCACCTTGACACTGTTGGTGCTGGCCAGGATCTTGTGGGCAGACTTAAAGAAGAACACCTTCTCGCTCTGCGGCTGCCCGGTGGCGGCGGCGGCATTGGAGCTGCTCCGCGAGTTGTAGTCGCTCTGATAGCAGAAGGTCACCGAGTCCACGCCACGTCCCAGGTCCCTCACGAAAGCCACGCGCTCCCAGATGCCGTCATGGCGACCATGCAGCTCGAAGGCCGTGGAGCGCAGGGCACCGCTGGAGGGCCAGAGCTTGATGACCTTCATGTCGATGGCCTTGGGGAAGTCGAAGACGACCTCAACGGGCGGCTTGCAGACGGCGAAGCACATGAAGCCCCGCTCCAGCTGCTCGGCATCGTCGGCGATGAGATTGGCCGCCGTGTAGCCATCCTCGCAGACGGCGTCACTCTCCACGGAGGGCTTGAGCTTGGGGTTCAGGAAGTTGATCAGGCTGCTCATCCTCGCGCTCTGTGTCTCGCTCCCCACTCGCTTCCGCGTTCTCTCGCTCTGTCTCTATTGTCTCCGCCTCTCTTCCTGTTTCTCGTATCTGTTTTATGCCTTTCCCCACCTGCTCTTTATTCGCACAGAAAATGGCGTCACTGGCGAGCGAGTCTTTTGTTGTTGCGTTTCAGCTGCTGCTGCTGCTGCTGCCGTTGGCACTACGGGGATTACCTGGCCGCCGTACCACTGCCCTTGATGTGCTCTGCCGCCGCTGCTGCCTAATCTGCCTCAATCCGGGTCCTGCTGTCCTGGACCTGGCACTTAACACTCGGCTGCTGCTTGCTGATTCTTATTTTTTTAATAATAAATGCAAATAGGTGGCAGTGTGCCCGCCGGCAAATTTTAAATTTGTCAGCAAACGAACGGAATTTCTCCTACACGACAGATGGTCACACTCAAGCGACGCCATCGATTTGAAATTTATGCCGAAGTATGGAAAAAATAACAAATTATTTAATATTGTATAATATTAGAAGCCTTTACAAAAATACCAAACTGATTTTATTAAATATCTGTTGTATTTGGACTTCAATTAAGCACAAATCAATAGGTAAATTGCTTTGCCTGTTCCTCAAAAGGTTACACAAAAAATAAAACAAACAATAAAAGTTAGTCAAGAGGTGTACTATATTTTAGATTAAGTATGTTAAGTGATTTAATCTTTGCTTAACTAAATTAGCGAAAAATGATAAAGCAGTGATAAGGTTATTTGGTTTTAAAATGTTTGACTTTCCTGGAATTCTGTTCACAAAGCAAATAAACCTTAAAATACACGAAGGATTTTATTGGGAATTTTAAATTTTCTTCCAGATTTGTATTACTTTGCCAAGCAGTGCTGATTCCCCGAACTTTGTCGTTTTTACAATGTACAATTTCAAGCACTACAATCTGCCCCACCGGAGGCAGATTATGGCCACTTCTTGAGCCGAAAATAATAGTTCCAACCGAATTGGAATCCACAAGATTAGGCTAATCTCTAAATGGGTTTTCCCACTCTTGTCAATGGATCCGGCCATCTGGTGGCTAGATAAGCTTAGGCTATAAGTGGCCCCACCGGGCGCGAATGTGCTCCAGTTGCCCTGCGAACCATGAGGGGAATCGTGCTCCTGTTAGCGGTCGTCCTGGCCACCGCCGCGGCCGTGAATCTGCCCGGAGTGCCGGTGGACTTTGAGGTGGACGATCATATCCTGTCCGCCATTTCGGACGACATAGCCGAGCGCCTGGCCAACGAGTATGTGACCTTCCTGAAGACGGGAGTGGAGACGCCCGAGTTCCAGAGACTGACCCAGCAGCTGGCCAAGTCGCACAGCAAAAAGGACATCTTCACCCGGAACATGATCGATCTGGAGCCCAGGGATAGCTTCTTCGTGTGCACGGCCTGTCGCTCCGTGATGCGGGTCTTCATCCGGACCATTCGTGACGAGGATGGGGAGCTACATGGCGACGGAAGCTCGGCGCTGATGAAGAAGTTCGCCATGGACTTCTGCCGCCGGATGAACCTTCAGACGGAAGAGGTCTGCGAGGGCCTGATCGACTCCAACCAGGATACCGTGGAGTACATCCTGTACAACTCGAAGAGCGACTCCCAGAGCTTCTGCTCGCTCTTCATGGAGTTCAACTTTTGCAACACGGGCTCCAATCCCGAATACAACTGGACTTTGACCGTGGATAGTACTGGCGAGGCGTTGACCGGTCCCAAGGCGGACACTCCTCGCTTCAGCGACTCCGATCTGCGGATCTGCCATTTCAGCGACATCCACCAGGATCCTTTGTATGAGGCCGGCAGCCTCGCCTCCTGTGAGGAGCCCATGTGCTGCCAGCGGCATAAGGACACCGCCGAGGGAACCAGCGAGGCGGCTGGCGCCTGGGGTGACTATCGGGATTGTGATTTGCCTTGGCATACCTTCGAGTCGGCTCTGGACAGCGCGGTGGCCAATACGAAGTGCGACTATGTCTACCAGACCGGTGACATCGTGGATCACATGGTGTGGGCCACATCCGTGGAGAAGAACACTGGTGTGCTGACCAAGGTGAGCCAGCGTCTCGGTAAGGCTTTCGGTGAAGTGCCCGTCTATCCCTGCATTGGAAACCACGAACCGCATCCCCTGAACCTGTAAGTGTCACTTATGGAGCTTTTTATATCGGAGAAAATTAATATTCTTGAATCCTTGGCTTTCAGCTTCAGTCCCGAGGGCGTTCCCGATGAGGTCAGCACCAAGTGGCTGTACGAGCACCTGTACAACGACTGGTCCAAGTGGCTGCCGGCAGAGACCAAGGAGACGATCCTCAAGGGCGGCTACTACACGGTGTCGCCGCGCAAGGGCTTCCGCATCATCGCGCTGAACAGCAACGACTGCTACACCGACAACTTCTGGCTGTATCACAGCGGCACGGACAAGATCCCGCAGCTGCAGTGGTTCCACGACACTCTCCTGGCCGCCGAGAAGGCCGGCGAGTATGTCCATATCCTGACCCACATCCCGTCCGGTGACGGAACCTGCTGGTCCGTGTGGGCCCGTGAGTTCAATCGCTGCATCACCCGCTTCAGCGGCACAATCAGCGGCATCTTCACCGGTCACTCGCACAAGGACGAGCTCTTTGTCTACTATTCGGACGAGGGTCATGCCACCTCGGTGGCCTGGAACGGCGGTGCCGTCACCACCTACTCCAACAAGAACCCCAACTACAGGCAGTACGCAGTGGATGCCAAGAGCTTCCAAGTGACCAACCACTGGACGTGGATCTTCAACCTGACCGCGGCCAACGAGAAGCCAAATGAGCAGCCCGAGTGGTTCCTGGAGTATGAGTTCATCAAGGAGTTCACCGACGACACGAGTCCCGCAGGCATTGACAAGCTGCTGGACGAGTTGGCCGATAATCCTGTTTTGATGAGGAAGGTAGGTTGATTATGATGATAATTGAGGTATCTTTAAGTATTTTTTGCAAGAGAATGACATTCATGTTGAGTTATATGGTTGTCATTTTAATTATAATTATAAAGTTTAATTCTTAGCTTATTGATAGTAAAATATTTGTTTCTAAATATAACTAGATAAGATAGAAAGAAATTCCAATTTAGTGTCAAGTTAAGTTAATATTTCCAGCGAATTTCTCACCTCTCTACTCTATTTTCTCCATCAGTACTGGCGCTTCCGTGTAACCTCTGCGGATCCCCAGGTTAAAGGAGGCTGCGATCGCAACTGCCTGGCAGGAGCCCTTTGCCGGGCTGCTGTCACCATTAACAACCAGCGAGGACGCTGCGAGGAGCTTCGTGAGAAGCTGTTCTTTGCTGTAAGTTGCATCTTGCATAGGCTCCCAAAATATCCCAAAATTAATATATAAATCAATTCATTTTCCAGCTGGATAATGAAGATCCCACCACGGAACCCCCAGATGATGACGGTGGATCCGGCACCCTGAGCCTACTCAGCATCACCTCCCTGCTGGCCTTGGTCCTGACCATTCGTCTTAGCTTCTAATTGTACCCCCTAAGTTATATAATGGGAATGGATTCCATTCCGAAAAGGTGGCCCCTCTCAAGTGGCCAATAGAAGTATGCGCTTATCCCTATCGAAGTTAATCTTGTGTATATTTTTTTCGGGGGGTTATCTCGTGATATATAGACTTTGTTTTCCAGGCGATTGCATTATCGGTATTAATGGCGATTAGCGCAAATTAGCCAATTGGTCGGTGTTGGCCATAAAACAAGCTACAAATATATGGTTTATGGCCATTGCAATGGCGATGATGATGTTAAGGGTAGAGATTAAAGGAAGCACGTGCAAGAAATAGTTTCTATGTATTTGAGTTTCATGGAATTGTAAAGATTGTTATGATTCACTTGATATTTAGTTTATTTAGTATCAGTAAATGCTTGGATTAAATATTTATTTTGTACCTTAGGATGCCATAAAAACCAATAATAGGAGAGCTCTGTTTTAAGAAAAACAATTCTTAAAAACAGCAAGTTATTTATTTATTTGATTTCTTGGAATTAGATTAAAGAAAATTGTACGGCAATACAAGTGATTGATTGCTCTTATAAAAACAGAAAGTGCTTACAAAGTTCATGCCACTATTTTCAATCCTGGACCCTAAAGGCGAAAGAGCTACCCACAACATTCCTTCAACTGATGACCCACGGGGTTAATTTTTTAACCCTTCTCTTGGCCAAATCTTTTTTTTAAAGGTACCCCAATAAACGCGACCCTTCACCGATTAGCCTGGTCTACAAATCTGACCCTGATCCGAAATTATTATGGGCTGATGACCGCTGGCATAACGTTTTGGGGCGATATCTCTACATCCGATAAGCAGCTGTGCTGATAGCGATATAGCGGTTAAGGCTATAAGTAGGGGCTCGATCTCTGTCCTGGGCACAGTTCCGTCATGAAGTTGATCTGGAGTACAGCTCTCTGGGGAGTCGCCCTCCTGCTGGTAGGCTGCGGGGCCTTCAGCCTGCCGAATATTCCTGATACTCTGACCAAGGAGGAGCGCCTGGCAGCGGTGCAATCAGGTGAGTAAATTCCTCGAAGGATCATACAAAATCAGTACGGATTAAAGTTAGCCAAGTTCGAGTTTTATGAATTAAAATCCATATCAAAATGTGAATGGTTTTGGTTCACTTTAGATAGTCGCTAAGGCGAAAATGTTTTGATTTGCCCCAAAGATAACTCCCAACTGACAGCTTCGATTGACTGACATCCGCTATTGGTTTTTATTTTAATCTCGGCAGCTATGGTGTCGGAGGAGATAAGCCGTGACTACCTGAAGTACCACCGCACCGGAATCCAGACGGATCGGCTGAAGGAAATAGGACAGGATCTGCGGAACAGTCACAGCCAGAAGGCCATCTTCACGGAGTCCATGGCTGAGCTTAATTCCGCCGATCAGTTCTTTGTGTGCACCATGTGCAGATCCACGGTCAATGTCTTCGTCCGCACCTTAACCGAGGGCGAGCTGAGTGGCCCGCAGCGTGACGAGGAGGCCAAGAAGCTGACCCTGGGCTTCTGTGACTACTTTGGCCTCGCCACCCAGGAGGTGTGCTCGGGACTCTTCGATCTCAATTGGCCCATCTTCGATTTCATCTTCAACGAGACAGCTGCGGACTCACAGTCCTTCTGCAGCATGCTGCCCATTGCCATTTGCCAGGTGAAGCAGGATGAGTATAACCTTACGCTGACCATTCAGGGGGATTCCCCCACGGAACACAACTCGGAGTTACCCGCTCGCAGTTCGGATGATCTACTGATTGTCCAATTCACCGACATTCACTATGATCCTTTGTACGCCGCCGGCAGCAATGCCGAATGCGATGAACCCATGTGCTGCCGGACTGCCCTGCCCTCGGGAGCGGACTCCTCATCCGCAGCTGGTTACTGGTCCGATTACCGCTCCTGCGACACTCCCATTCACCTCATCCACAGTGCCTTCCAGCACGCCAAGGATAACCACAAGATCGATTGGATCTACCACACTGGCGATGTGCCGCCCCATAACGTTTGGTCCACCACCAAGCAGGGTAACTTGGATATGCTGACCGAAGTCGACGGACTCCTGGCGAAGTACTTCCCCAAGACGCCCATCTATTCCTGTTTGGGCAACCACGAGCCACATCCCACGAACGTGTGAGTACCCGCAATTTGCACACCCTTCGCACACGTATTATTAAGGTAATGAATGACCCCCGATGGCCAGAGTCCAAAGTGTGCTCAGAATTAGGTTGAGTTTTGGTAGCACAAGTTTGGACTGAAAATTACTAGGGGGAGGAGTGGTTTCAGGGTAATTCCAAGTAATTTAACTTGGCTCAAAGGAGGAAGTATAGAGCAAACATTATTTCTGACCCAAAAATAGGAACAATAAGGTCAGGAATGAAAGTAAAAATAGTACAGAAAATGTGTAAAAGCTAACACAAATATATAACTTTAAAAAACGCCTTAACATGAAGGATCTCCTAACAAACTAATACCTAGTAAAGTCTACTAATTTCATAGACAAGTTCCATTAAAATACTGTAGTATTTATTGGCTGTGTGAATTCTTAAAAATCTTGCAGCTATCGTAAAATATTTAACAAACATAAACCTCTAAATTTCCCACCAGCATAAACTTTATGGTGCATTTTTCAAACAATAGCCCCCCAAAACCACACTGCCATAAAGTGCCTTATAGCCCTAATTACTACTGAAAATTGGTACCACTTTCGGTATAACCTTTTACCTACACTAATCTACTGATAAAGCTAACGAATTGGTGGCCAGTAACTACTCGTATTTTATAGGTTTTAATTCCAAAATTGTTGTTTAATGCATTACAGATTTTGCCAAAGAGAAAGTCACATTTCCTACCTCTTATCTTATTCAAAGTTTAATTAAATGTTTACTTAATATACAATTTATTGTTCCCTTTCTCCTGCAGTTTTGGCAATGACGAAATACCCACCGCCTTGAGCGTTAAGTGGCTTTATGAGCACGTGTGGAGCCTGTGGTCCAAGTGGCTGCCCGCGGAGGCAAAGACCACTGTCCTTCGTGGTGGCTACTACACCGTCCCAATCAGCCAAGACTTCCGAATCGTTGCCTTGAACAGCATGGACTGCTACCTGTACAACTGGTGGCTCTACTACAATGCCACGTTGATCCAGGAGCAGCTGCAGTGGTTCCATGATACCCTGCTCTCCGCAGAGAAGTCGGGTGAAACGGTCCATGTCCTGGCACACATACCCGCCGGCGACGGCGATTGCTGGAGCAGCTGGTCGAGGGAGTACAACCGAGTGCTGACCAGGTTCAGTGGCATAGTGACTGGCGTCTTCAGTGGACACACTCACAAGGACGAGATGAATCTGCACTACTCCGAGGAGGGCTACGCCACAGTGGTGAACTGGAATGGCGGCAGCTTGACCACATACACGGATACCAATCCCAACTATAGGCTGTACGAGGTGGATCCCAAGAGAAGGCAGGTTGTCGAGCACCTCACGTATACCTTTAACCTGACAGCGGCCAACCAGAAACCGGATGAGCAACCGGAGTGGTATCTGGAGTACGAGTTCACCAAGGAGTTCACCAAGGACACAAGTCCCGCGGGCATCGATAAGCTGCTGGTGGAAATGGCCGAGAAACCCGATCTGCTGCGTAAATTCCGTAAATTCAAGTTCACCAGTTCCGATCCCAAGATAGCAGAGGGCTGCGATGACACCTGTCTCAGCAAGACCATCTGCCGGATAGCCACCAGCAATTACCAGGAACGCACCCGCTGCAAGGAGCTGCAGGCCATCCTGGCGGAGAGTGTGAGTATCTGAGAGATACTTCTCTTTATTACTTATTTTGATAATATTTCCTCCTAATTTTAGCTGGAAAAGGAGAACAACGGCGATGACAATGGAGATGGCGGTGCCTCTGGTCTTAAAGCCTTTAGCCTGGCCTCCCTGTTGGCCTTGCTGACTGCATCCGCACTCCTCAACTGAGACTTATCGTCAAGCTATTCATAGCCCTCATAATCGTTGGCGATAATCGCACCCCGATGGAGCCATAAAACGAGCAGTAAAACAAGTTTGCCCGGAGATATAGAGAGAGAGAGATATAGATGATAAACCCGAAGAACAATAAACACACTCGATTCTTGTAGTCAACACTCAGAATGTTCGATATACATGTATATATATATATATATATTACCTAAGATGCCTCTCGGGTAGCGAATACTTTGCGAATTAGCTGGATTAAGTTAAGAGTTAAGTTTAAGCACTACGATGGAGTCCGGGGAGGTGTCTTCCGCATTCGCTCGACGGCGATTCATTGCTGGAATCTATATCTTCTGTCGTTTTCTTTTTCTTGTTTTTTTTTTTTTTTTATACAAACATTTACACACTTTGGACCGCGTCCCGCTCGCCGCTTAGAGCGCACACATGAGCGTGGCAATGTCCAGGTCCTGCACATCGGCTTTCCGCAGGACGAGGGCCGCCTGGTTCTGGTAACGGCCGGAGGATACCAGGCGCACGGTGCTCACCCCGCAGAAGATGGCCTGCTCGGGTCCCGGCTCGCTGGAGGCACCACACACGGCGCTGGCCTGCTCCATACCCAAGGCGTCCAGGCCAGCGGATCCGCCAATCTCCAAGCGATCACCGGGCATTTGACACTGATTTTTGGGACAAAGGAATGGTTAAGCTATGGGGAGAAGGAATCTCTAGGAATACCCACATCGTAGTTGACCTTTTGCTGGGCCCTCACGCTCTTGCCACCAATCCGCAGGCTGGCCAGGGAGACCACAGCTGGAAAGAGTGCTGAGATGGTGCAGTTTCGAGCCTGGCCAAAGTTGGTCATCTTGTACATAGCAGCCACATCCTGGACCAGCACATTGCAGGCTTTAAGATGGGGAAAAATATTAAGGATTTAATTTGATAAATATTATCATAATTAAACCTACGCTGTGTGATCTTGTGGAACCTCACATTGGCCACAAAAGAGCCGCGCGTGGGAATCCTGTACTGGAGCAGGGCGGCATTCTGGCTGGAGCGGAAAAACTTCTTATTGCTGACGCGGGGCCTGCATAAATACACAGGATAATCTCAATAGAAATATACATTAAACATCTAAAAAAACCCTGACACCCACCATTGCCTGTAGTTGTTGCAGAACTCGTAAACACGCTCCTCCAACGGCCGATGATGATCCTTTATGCCCGGAAAGTACTCGCCATTCAGCTCCCAGCCATCCACAAACTGAAGCAGCCAAAGCGAGTTACATTTTAAGGCATATTTAAAGGACATTGCCGAGCACTTACCGCCATTAGGGCTCCTGTCTCGCAGTTCGCATCGTAGTGCTTCATTGTAATCTCGACAATCGTGTCTGGCTCACCAATCACATAAAGCCCACACACCTCGGGGCTCGCCACTTCCTGGACATCTGCTCCTGCTGTTCCTGCTCCATCGCCTGGAACCACTCCGGGCAACACGCCAGCCCCGGCTCCTGCCCCAGCTTCTGCCCCAGCGCCTGCTGCCTCCAGTTCCAGCAGAGCCGTCTCCCGATTCAATGCCGAACTCAGGGGATTGAGTTTCTTGAAGATGTAGTCACCTGCCTCCGAGGCCACATGCATGCAATCTAGAAAAGGGATGAAGTGGAAAGGGGGTGTGAGTTAATGGCATTGCACTGGGGAAAATGGGGTAAGTAATGATGATATTATCTGAATATCTATAATACTGAATATAAATTTATAATTATTAAATAGATACATTTTTTATTAGTTAGTTTCTGAGCTTACTAATATTTTTTCCTTGTGTCTTAAATGCAGTTTATGCCCCGCAGCCCCAGAAGCAGCTCCCACCGAATCCGAAACCAATTTGTCTTGGCCAATTTGCAGGAGTTGCAGGAGAGGACTTAAGGCTTAAGGGAGTGAGCGATTGAAATCCCCTTTGATTGTTCCTAGCTCTTGGCTCCTGGCAACAATTAATTTATCATGCGCATCCACTTAATGCCCGGCCATCGTTGGCTGATTTATGGCCAGCATTATTAGCCGGGTCACCCACTCATATGTACGTATAGGAATTGAGATGTGTGTGAGCGGTTTCGGTGGCTTTTTATGACCTCGTCTCGGTGCCGAAAAACAATTAAACTACTATTTGACTTACTTTTTGTAACGCTCTTGACATGCATGTCACATACTCGTACTTGTGTGTGGGGGTTTGGCTTCGAACGTGTATTCCTCGAAGGGGAATTGGTTCGGTTTGGTCCTGGGAAGCAGCAAGGAGACACTTGGGGTCCCATGACTCCTCCTGGCGGCACTTGGCGCCAATTTGTTTATGACACTCGCTAATTGCTTTCAAGTGGCGGCTTTTTTTCGGGCTTTTAACATCCACACTGACAACTGGCAACTGACAATTAAACTGGCACTATTCATAATTGATTAGGCATTATGTATTAATAATCATAATCAGAGTGCCGGCGGCGGTTAAACAGGTGAAATCATAAAATATTCACTTACTTATTTTGACTTGCTAAGTAGCAATGAAAATACTTGAGTTCTTTATACAGATTTTCTTTTGGCTGAATTTTAAGGGAAGCCTTAAATTTATTTATTTACTTTGCCTTTAGCTGCAATCTATCAATGCGATCTAAGCTGCTTTGTATTCTTATAAAGTCTTCATTAATCCCTCGGATTTAAGTGCTTTTCCATTTGCCGTTCAAAAACGGAATTTCTATTTATGGAAGTTACGTCATTGAGCTGACCCAACGCCCCCCGGAAAACCCATTGCCACAAGTTTTCCCTGGCTGTTGTCGTGACTATAAATAAAAGCAATTATAAATTGGCATAGCCACAGATTTGCTGATGTTTCACCTGATGCAACTTTCCGTTATCTCTGACCTACGAATGCGGTTGCTTTGACGACTTTTCTCTCTTGGGAAATGGGAAAATGGAAGTGGGTGGTGGGATTAACTCAATTGAAGTTGGTCATGGAATTTATTAAGTTTACATTCGCCGGAATCACAGTCGTCTTTGTTGTAGCCATTGAGTGACCACAGATTTATTTGTAATCCTTATATTTTCCATTTGGTCAGTTTGGGTCGCTTGTGTGATGGATGAATGGATAGAGGAGGGTTGAGCTAGGTGGAGTGCACTTTGATTTGAATTTTAATGGGGCAATAAATTCGTGTTGCCTGGTTGTATAAATTGCGTATACGCCCGTGTATTTCCCAGGGAGGAGGCGAGCAGTGCTTACTCACAAAAATCAATTTGAGAGACAAGTAAACAAGGTTTTGGAAAGCGCTTTAAACTTGTCGCTACCGCCAAAGTGCATTTTCTAGCCAGTCTCCGCCAGGGGCACTTGACTCAAAGAAGTTTTCCCTTTTCGTAGATGTGAGTTTGGGAGTGTGTGTGTCTGCTTACCTGAAACCGTGTGCACATTGTGGGGAACCGCCGGATTGGGGAATATCTCAAAAGAACGCTTCACACTGGGCCAGGCCTGAAAGTGGAGAAAATATGGCTTAAGATACTCAAGAAAATATTACTAATAGTACAAAAAAGTAAATACTTCAGGAAGAAAAACATAGTCCAATCATTTTCCTAGGAAACTGTGTTTACTGTGCCTTAAAATAGCTTTTGAGTGACAAGAATTTGATTAAAGAGTTTCTTTAATATAACTTTTTTAAGTGAATAAAGTTGCCCCAGCCAGAAAGAGCACATTGTTTGCCTATATTATATTTTTGTAAAATGTATTTCATAAGAGTGATGGCGGTGGGCTTCATCCCCTGTAACAGCCAACTGCAACTGAATGTGGCAGCCAGATCAGGAGCAGTCATCCTGTGGCCCATTCCCATTCAGTCATTCCGACACAATAGACAGACATCGAAACCAGAGGTGGGAGGCACGTCCTGGCCAAGCGGATCAGCGGGATGTCCGCGACTAATGTCCGCCGACTTTTTGCAGTTGTACGCGAAGAAAGGACTCCGCCGGGGGTCCTGCTAATGCGGCACTTAGGACTCGGCCCACAATGCAACTGCAGGGGATTCGACTTCGGGCCAAGGGGAATGGGGACAAGAGGTCAGTCGGGACAGAGGACAATGGCCAGTTTTAATTAAACTACCACACACGATTCTCCAATAAACAAGAATCGAGCAGATGACGCCCGGAACGTGCTTAGCCAAGAAGGATACTACATAGAAATATATATATATAAATTGAGGGGCGGCCAGGACCACTTTTAAGCATGACAAATGCGGGGGAAAAGTTAAAAAGTTTTTAAGAAAGGAGACCTCCAGCCTTGAGTCGCTTTTTTTTCGCTGTGCGCGCCCTGATTCTTGGCGCTTTATGATTGATTAGAGGTGGCCTCTTTTTTTGTGTTGCAAATTTTCCTGTTAATTGAAATCGCCAGGAAGTCCAAGGAGGCGGACCGGACCTCCACCAGACCCCGCTGGGAAGCAGGAGATTGATAAATGGTGACGCGTTTGGCCGCGGGCACAAATAATTGAGTTAAGGCCAAAAAGTTTTTGGCCTTTGGGGACATTTGTTTGCGCAACACTCGAGCTTTGGCTTTAACGAGTCGTCGGGGCGTTATGGAACTGTCAATTAGTGGCGGTTTATGCCAAAGCAGCTTTAAGCCTCAGCCCTGAAATATGCTTCTATCCTCCGCCCTCGCCTGACGTCACAGCGAACACAAATCTTTGGCCAATCCGACAGAGAATCGAGGGAATCGAGATTCGAGCGAGTCTGCTGGATAAACTGTCAACAGGCAGTAAATAAATAATAAACATGATCCCTTTGAACACACACTTGTCGCTGCCTCATTTGCATAATCACAATGCCGCCATCAAGATTTTCAGTTGCGTGGCCGGGTGGTCCTTTGTCAAACTACAAATGAAAAAAAAGCAAAAAAAAGCGAGAAGCGAGTCGCAGGATGCGCCAGCTGCTCCCCTCAAAAGGTTCCAAAGGGATGGATTGCTATCCAAAAGTTGCCACGGAGATCCTGGCCATTCAAAACTTTGTGGTTCAGAAATAGAATAGAAAGTCCCTTGGGAATCGCAGCAACGTGCGAAGAAGCCGCCTAAGCCGAGGTCCTTTCCCTTTCACTTGTGTGTAACTTGCATTCCTGCACTCATTGGCCACTGAAGGAGCGGCCTTTATTAGCATTTCAATCGAAATGTTACAATAAAAGCGGAAACTTTTCATAAAGTTATTATTTATAGACCTTTTTTCTTTTTTTTTGTGAGGTAATATGCAATGTAACTTCATTAAATAAAGTTTATTGATAGACTCCAACCCATAGAAAACGTAACAAAAACTTATGAAATGTAAGTACAAGTTTTTAGGTATTAAAGTAAAATTAACCCAAGAAAGGAACTGATTTAAATTTACTTATAAATCCTCTCCTGTTTAATACTTAATTACCGCCATGATTAATGGCTCTTTTATACAGAAATTACATAAAGTTCTGTGTTGTTGTTTGACATTTTGGTTTGGGTGTATTATAAATTGTTGTTTGATTCTTCAAGCGTGGCCTGAATTCTTAACGCTTAAAAATTAAAAATTCTGAATATTCAATTAGTTGTTGTTGTGTTTTTGTTCGCTTTTTATAAATGTTCATTCATATTTTTGGTGGCTCGTAGGTTGCTTAAATTGATTAATGAGCCTGTTGTTCGTTGGCAGGGTAAATCAATGCCACCATTCATTGTTAGAGATTCCTATGAAGATGATCCCTGAAGGTCGTCCTTTATTCGCGTCACTCCAGAAGCCGCTAATTAGCCAGGGATATGCGAATCAGGTCCTCGCACGCCACTGCCGGGAATTAAGATGGCAGAAATATTTGTGACTTGATTAAAAGTTCGCTCGCGCGATGAATGCGACACCTACGACAGCGGATTTTCGCTGGGGGCAGGAGGCAGGAAGCACCTGGCGAGATTGCTATCCTTTTTTGGAAGGGGATCAGGTAAATATTGACTTTTGGCATCGCGGCAGGGGATCCGATGGTAATCCGTGGGCCACGTCAAACACTTTCACCCTGGGAGTGGGCATTGCGCGGTGGCAGCATGACTAAGTTATGAGACAGCTTCAAAGGGGACAGCTTTAAGGGAGGAGAGGAGAGTGGAACCTCTACTCTGGACTCTGGACTCTGGAGACTCAATATTCCTGGACCATGAATAAGTGATGCACTTGCCGGAGTCCGGCGGAGCAACAGGCTGCCATTGAATGCTGCGACCATCAAATATTTAGACGCCTTTATGGCCAGCGTAAATTTCAGCGAGCCAGCGGAGGAGGCCTTCTGGAAGGATTTGTCTAACTGAGTGATGATGGCTCAAATATGCGCATAATGCCGGATGCTAAAGGAATATTGCCAACTAAGCATTGCCCAAGTCGGAATGAAGTCAAATGAATCGTCTTCGAATAGGCGGAGAGCGGAAGGACTTATGCGGAAAAAGGAGTCTCCTGGGAGTCTTCAGAAAATAAGCTTCAAAGGGGGAAACAGGACTATCCACTGGCTTGTTCCCTTATTGAGTCCTTAACAATTCGAAGGCTGAAGTGCTGCCAATAAAGAAATAATAAGCCTTTTTTCATATTTAATTGAAATAATTATAAGTAAAAAGGATTGCTTAAGTTTATCTGAAATTACTTAATTAATTAACCTTTTTCAATGCTTCCCTGGGAATACTCCTATATTTATTCCGGGTTATCAAACAATCATTTAATTTGTGTCAGCAACCCCCCAAACCGAGCCCAACTTTGCGATTAAAAGTTAAGCCAGGCGATTGTCAGAGCTCATAGCCATCAAGTGGAGAGCCGAGGATTAACGACGAAAGCCGCAAATGAATTCGATTACGCATACGCACCGTTTCACCGCTGGAGCTGGGACGGGCGAGTGTGTATTTCTGGCTTTAATCATTTAATTATTTTTTGCCGCAACCGCAAATGAACTGTAAAATGCAATTTGGCCAAAAAGTTCAAGGAAGGCAGTCGAATCGATTTCGATATATGGGAATCTAACACCCTTGGCAGCTGGCCCTTCTTTGCATTTCCAGCACGGAAATTAGTTCTGCCCTAAATGCCGGGGCATCGCCATCCTTTGCCCCTTCAATGTGTGTGTGGAACAACGCACATTGCAGTGCAGATTTATGCAAGAGAGTTCCGTCGGGACAGAATTGAATAACCGGCATAAATTTCGCACGGCTGCTGCCGTTACATGACGAAGGAAATTTATGGAAATTTTTTTCGGGGGAATGATTGAATGATGCTAGAAAATTCATCAAGATATTAAGGATGAGTCTTACATCCTTGCAAGACTCAATTACAGCTTCATTCTTCTACATTTATCTTCTTCAGTTCACATATCCCGGATTGGCAAAGGAAATTGTATGGAAATTAGAGGGAATAAAGCTCTATATCCCTCTCAGAGATACCATTTCACCTTACGACCCCATTTGTGGTTGCAGCAATTAGAGGACACCTCTCAGTCAGGCTTATCTTTCCGTTTTTGCCGTTCGACAACTCTTTTCCCTGAAACCCTGCAACCGGTGACATTCATGGTTTAATTGTTGTCGTTCTCACATGTTGTTGCCCGAGTGCAAAATAAGGCAGAGACGGGATGAGAGGAAAAACAGGGGAAATGCCGGACGGAAATGGGACAGCAGGGGTGTGGCTGTCATGTCCCGGCTTAAATGGCTGTAAAGTGCCAAAGCGTCGGTGTCAACATTAAGCGCACATCAAGTGCAGGACTCTTGGTGGAAATCGAGCAGGAAGCGGATAGGTTGCAGAGGAGGAAAAACCCGGGGGGAAAATCGTAGGAAAATCTCATCCATGTCGGAGTGAGTGACCACACAAAGAATGGGTGTCGCCTGCAGAGTTGCAGTTTCATTGCTTTCGAATGGTGCGAACGGTCTTGCGTTTGGGTTTTTCCTGTCGGCGACTATTGGCTTTTCCCATCGCCCAGCTCAATGCTCAATGGCAGGTGCGAAATTTACATTTATCCTTGGCCATTGATGTGAATTCCTGGCCTCCTGACTTGGCCCACAATGTTGCCATTAAGCAAACAATTCGAGAGCTACTGCAATTGATGGATGGCTGGCTGGCTGGCTGGATCCGGCAGGGGGCATAGAAATACAACGCAAATCGCCCAGCGACACGGAGCACTGTCATATGGAAATGGATTCTATTTGTGGCTTGCCATCTTGATGTACACAAATTTAAATAATATTTTATGGCATATATTACACGGTTCCGGGTTTCACTGTTAAGGAATTTAGTGAAGTGGTTATTATGATTGCTTTTTGGTGGGATATATCAGGGATTATTGGTATATATCCATAACAAATACCAAGTAATTTAAGGTAACTACAAGTTCTATTCAAATACTTACTAAAATGTCACTGAAACCCACAATGTTTTGATATTTTCCCCAGTGTAATCACCCGCCTATATATTGGCAAACCCTTTTTTCCAAAAGAAGATGGATTCGATTGGTTATTTTTGGACCGCTGCTATCTTATCTGCCTTGGGGAAAGGGTCTCAATCATAATTAGCCGATTTGTCAGCACGAGTTCTATTTACGTTCCGCTGCAGCCAAATGTCAGGGGAAACTTTTCCCCATTTGGGAGCCATTACCAAATCGAATTAAATATTCATTTGCTGTGTCCGAAAGTTTGACCCGCTGACCCGCTTGGCCTGCCCTCAACTGATTACTCGCCGGGTCTGCAACGTGAGCTTAATGAAGGTAATCTGGTCGAGCATAAGCCAACATCCAAGCCGAAAGAGATGCCAAAAGTTTGCCAATAACTGCGACAGCGAGAATCAATCAATCAGGGCCGAAATCTCGGCAGGAACAAATTAGATCAAGTCATTAGAAAAAACATGGAAACAAAAGTTGGCTCCCAACTTGTTGATCGAATTACAAGGCGTTACAAGCGTGTCTGCCTGTCACCTATGTACGTCTACACGGAGAAAAATGGTATTAGTTGGGGAATTTAGCTTAAATCCACACATTATGTTTAGTAATAAGCCACAGGGAGTTGGTAAATATTTTAAATCACTTAAAATGCAGCCAAAACGAGTGGTACACCTGTCAAAAGTCAATCAATTTACACTGATTTTCATTCCTTAAATATTTCATAGCTTACTTTTAGACACATTTATTATTCATTGCAATTGTAAAGCCATGTCTGTGGACTATTTTCACCTGAATAAAAATCTTATTAAGTCACTTCTGCGAATTGAAAGTGTTACCAATATGAAATGAACTGAAACTATTACCCAGAGTCGGCAAAAAAATATATTTTAGTTGACAAATTCTTTGTTAGTTTCCTTATTTTCTTTACGGAATAATATCTGGTTGTATAGTTTGAAATTCACGGCGAACAAGCATGTTTTTTTTTTAATAAACCTCTATAGCTGTATGTTTGGAAATAACTTTTTAGGAGATTAGATTTCACGGCAACACCAACTCACCTGAACGCCCAGCACAATCATGGACAAGTAGAGATACACGACCAACTTCATCGCGACTTCCGTTTTTCGAAATTAAGAAACAAAATTGCCTATACCCGCGGGTTTTTTAAGCTTAAGTCTGGGGGCCACTTTTCAATTAACCGTCGAAATCCGGAGCGACTCCTTTTGATCCTTGGGCTGACCAGAGATTAGCGCAGGAATCACGCACCCTATAACTTCATTAGAGCGTGGAATTAGCGACGGGGATAGGCGTTGCTCGCTCGGCACACTCTGCGTATACTTGATGCGGGCTTGAATGGCGCCGGGGAAACCGTTTCAATTTTGTTTGGGGAAAAAAACCAAGAAACCAAGAAACCGTTGCAGGACGACGACGAGGACGATGCGTCAACGCTGCCGCACAACGACCGAGTGTTGGCCCTTATCAGCGCCGCATTTCCTTTTATAGCCACTCACAGGCGGTCGTCCTGAAAGGGGGTTTTTCAGTTGATGATTGTTCGCCCTGTCACTTGTCTTGTGAGGTATTTCTGTCAGCTATTGACGAGCGTTTTGTCTGTAAACTTTCATGAAGTTTTCTTTACAGTTTTGTTTAGCATCTTATCTTATTACTATTTTCTGTGTTTCCGTGATATTATATATTATTTCCATTCGAATTTCATTGCATAAATTTGAAATACTGGCCGCTGTTTGGTTGTTCACCACACTTGGCTTTCTGGTGAGTTTTCTGTTGTGGCGTTGCCAGCGTAGATAAGGAAAGCTCTGGGAAAAGCTTTTTAAACTGGGAAAACGTTTTATTCAAACTATACTACAAATATATACTTTATTTTATGAAAATCCTAATTTATTAAAAGCTAAACCTCAATTTTAAATTGTATTAATGAATTGAAGTGAATACATTATTTATACGCCAAAAAGTTAATTCAATTTTGTAACTTTTATTGATATTTAATAGTAAATAAATAACTTATACTAACTTGTTGATGATTTTTATTTTATTTAATCAAATCTATTCAAAATTTTAAATTTCATTCAAACAAACTATCTAAAAGTGAAGATTTATCCTTGTTTTAGTCCTATTACATTCCCATATCCAAAGAAGGGGCCACAGCCACGGGAATGGGCACATTCCTGGGATGATTCACATCCCCCCTGTCATAATATCCTCCCAAATGATCACCTGGCACATGGTAGAGTCCATAGTGGAGTCCACTATTGGCAACCTGTGTTTAAAAAATAAGAAAAATAGTTTAGAGAGAACCCTGTGAAGGTCTCGCTAATACCTACCCTTTTTAAACCATTAATAGAGGCTAGTAACAGTGCCATCTTGGCCAGCAACAGCGCCTTACCGCTCACTATGGACAGCATCTGGAAGCCCATGGGCACCAAGATGGCTCCCAAGGCAGTGACACCAAACATCATGGTGATGATCATGTTGTAGCGATGGCGCCTCACCCGAGCACTACCCACTTGATCGGCGGTGGAAGTTTCTAAAAGAAAATAAAAACTCAAATGGTAATATTTCGAAAGTAATGGAAGGTATTTTGGACGAACCACTGCTGAGATATCGCTCTGTGAGTTTTCCGAGGTTCACCTGCAGTGTGTGAGTGGTCAGGCCCTTGGCCAGACTCAATGCCAAATGATCGAAGAAAGTCAAGTGCTTCAGGTCCTTGCGCTCATCTTCTGAGTTCGAAGAATTACTGCCAGCATCTAAAGCAGTCACCAGGCGAACTCCATCGTAAATGGGTATCTCGGGAGCCGCCATAATGCCCTCGAAGATGTTTAGACTCCTCGAACGGAAACATGACCACAGACTCTGGCTTACACCGGACTGATAACACTCTTGCAGGTCTCTGCGCAGCTTCTTTAGTTGGGGTATCCACGTTTTATCCGCCTGTTTCTCTTCGGAGACACACCGATCGATCAGGAGGCAAGCTCCGAGTAAAATCAGAACCAAACTGCACTGCACTTGCATTGTTTTCCCTTCGAATTTCAAATCGAAACTGCATCAAATCCGGCGCGGGTCTTGGACTTTTTATGGCCACCGCTGGGCAGTGATTGGAAACCGATCTTCAGTCCAGTGCACCCGGTCATTAGGGCAGATGTGGGAAGCCTCTTCTCGGATCTCTAACGGTTCGCCTTGGCTTTGACATTGGTCATGGTCGACGGTCAGTTGTTGGTGACTTCGAAACCGAGTCTGGGCAACCTAGAAAGGCAACTGGGCTGGGGCCTCAAATTAACTTGTCAACAACGATTTGCAAATGCCCACCGCCAACGCACGATTCTAATCAGATGCGTTTCGACCCTTTTTGTTGTCGACAGTTGGCCACGCATTAGACGCTCGATTGAGCCTGGCCAGCAGCTTTCAAGGGGCGGACCCTAAAATCAGGTGGTCTACTTCAAGTCAAAGTGGGTAAAGGTAGCTCTTAGTTTTCGAGACTGAAAGCGGAGATTAGTTTACTTTTATAAGATGTTAAAGATTGTAGATATTTATAAAAGATAATGAGGTATAAGAAAATGGAAAAATGAAACCTGATTTGAAGTCCATTGATACTTTCTCCTCAATCAAGGATAATTGCTTAAAAATTCTATAGTTAAATCAGCATTATCCCAGCTCTAATTAAACCTCTCTACCCATTGCTCTCTATATTCAAACATAAGCTGTTTTAATTTGTTTAATTTTTATTAGCTAAGAGGTCATTCATTGCATTTCCTTTGCTTGATAATTGTTTTGAACAAATTCGTACTAAGATTAGAAGGTTTACGCTTTAATAGTTCCATTGAGTGCAAAAGTTGACGTTCAGTGTGATTGGTAGTTGCTCTAGACTTTAAACTAGTTAACAAAGTTTACAAAAAACAGTTCTACACTTGCCTAAATATATTGATGCACCCGCTAAAATCGTTTCTATATTTCTTTAATAGCTTTTACAATTATCATTTCCTTCTTATGTATTTTTTTGGGTGTGGTAAAAACAGTTGCTTAGAGCCGGCTGCCGCAGGGTCCGTGGCTTTCGTCCCTGCCTTTCAGATACAATAGTACGATAGATTATGCGCTGCTCCGGATCCCTGATCCGATCCTTGTTTGAAATATCCTCAGTGCTTCTGTGTGTATTTTGTGTAAACGCGTCCTAGCAAAAAATATATCCCATCTCATCTGGTCCGCAGCAGTTCCCAATCCCGCTGCCACTTTTTCGCAATCCATCGACTACGTGGCGCTGGGCAGGCGGTGGCGCCAGTACAATCAGGATCCGGTCGTCGTCGTCGTCGTGGGCGTGCCAGCGGCAACTCCGCGCCCGAATCGCGGCAGGTACAAACCGAACTTGGACTCTACGCCGGCCAGAAGCGGAACTGCCGCCCGATAGCCACCGATGTGATCGAGGTTCTCGTAGGTGATCTTTGCCGCCGCCGTCTCGATGGGACTGGAAACCTTGTGCGCCTCCGAGCCCTTGGGCTGGCTGCCGCCAAAGTCCACGTAGAAGAGCCGCTGCAGCAGCTCATAGGTCACCAGGGTCACGCCGAACTGCGGCGACGAACGGAACACACGGGCTGACGGGGAAGACATTAATTATTAATAAATTCTTGAATTATATTCTTCCCTTCATGCTGCGCTTACCTGCTGTTCCCTTCCAGAAGGCGCGTGGTCCCTCCTCGGCCATGATCTTCTTGGTGGCATCCCAGACACCCGTATACGTTGTCTGTCCGGAGCGGGCCACCACCTGAAGGCGGGTCTTGATAACGTCGGCGGGCGTGACAAGCGAGGCGGCCGGAACACCGGCAATGGCACCAGCGGCCAGCAGAGTGAGCGGGTGGTTGTAGCCGTCCTTGTCGGCCATCATGGCCTTGACGTGGGCATAAGTTGGGAAGTAGATGGCCGAGAAGGGCACATCGCGCAGCAGACAGGCCCTGGCTCCCTTGTAGAGACCAAAGAGTCCCAGCTCCTTCACCACAGACCAGGCTCTGATCTTGGATCCGCTGGCAATCTCACCGGCCACCTGCAGCCGGATCTTTACAATCTCCAGGGGATTGGTGAATATAACCTGCGAGCCACCGGCAACTCCTCCGGCCAGCACCTCGGCCCAGGTAGGAATGTTGCCCTTCTTGTCCGTGAACTTGTCCCTCACCAAATCGTTCATCGTCAGCTTGATGGCCTTCTCCGGCGCCACGCCCAGCAGCTGGGGCAGCAGGCCTCGATAAAGGCCAAGGACACCTTCGTGGCGGATAACCTGGGGGGATGGAGATGTGATAGAGTTAGTTATTAACTATTTCAGAAGCTTAGCTTCTGGTTCCCACCTTCTTGAAGCAATCCCATGAGTTCCGGTAGGCCACTTCTCCGATGTAGGAGCCCGCACGCTGGTTCTGCATGCGAGTCTTGACCAGATCGATGGGATAGACCACGGTGGCGCCCACAGCTGCAGTTACAGAATATTAGAAATATTTTCCCAGGACTTTCAGTAGCAATCTTACCGCCCGCAAAGGAGCCCAGGGTGAAGCGGTAGGAGCTCTCCAGGATCTGAATGAAAGCAGACCGATTGGCCGCACTCTCCACCACCTTGATGTCGGCCAGACGATGTGTGATATGCTTGGTGTAGTGCTCGGGTGCAATGTTGCTCAGGTCACTGTAGTCGATGCGGCTGCAGAAACGAAGGGATTTTATCAGAATTAGTTGATATTTCCATAAAATAAAGAAAAAAGAGGAACTAAGAGACACCAACTGGGTTAGGTTCAGGGCGGGGATACTTGGAGTGGATCGATAAACAAACAAAAACAAAGCAATACTCAGGCTGGGGAAGGACAATATCACTTGCCTAGTTGGAGCTACCTTTCTCCTGCGCTTCCACCAGCTGGCAGCGGAGAAAGAAATGAGAATTGCGAGTGCAGCGGAGAGAAAATGAGAAACACAGAAAGAGAGGGAGACACACACAGAGAAAAGATACAAAACAAGCGGCGGTTAACATGAGAAAAAGTAGATGGTTTTCTAAGGATCCTTCCTGGGTAATTCATGAAATTTTCAAGGACATTTAGAACCATATTTAACGGACAAATATCATCATTTAACTTATTAAATATTAACCTGTTTAACCTGTTTAGCATTTAATTTAACTGGGAGTTATTTGGAAACCGTATTATGGTATTATTATAAATGATGAGTTAACAATTAAATTTTTAACTAAATTTAAATTGTCTTGTCAAAATGGTAACCATTTTTACTGACTTTCATTTAAATTAGCGAATATTAGAGCGGACTTAAATTACACTTGAAAAACACACCGCAGTCCCCAGCTTAATTTTCTATATTTGGATTAAAAATAAAATAAAAAAGAGTTTCTATAATAATGCTATGAGTAACAAATATTTTACAACTCCAGCTATGTATAAATTAAGATAGACGTATAATTTCAAATTCACCTTTAATAATAAAGAAATAACTACGAATCTCTATTGGATAATGAGTAAATATAAAAAACTTGACTGGGTAATACCATAAAGTACACAATTCCCTGCATCTTCAAGGCAAAATATAATTGCAGAATTTATAAAACTAGTTAAAAGGAAATGCAAATGTATCTACGTTTCTTTTTTTCACAGATCACAAGTTGGCAACACTAAATCCCAAGGCTCTCTGTGTGGAAGGAAGTACTCACCCTGCTTGGTGGACGGCACCGGCGAGATCGAAGAGGATATCGACCTCCAGCGGCGTGATCTGGCTCATGGTCTGGGCGGCCTGGAGGATCTGGTCCTTGGTGACCATGTCCGTGCGACTGCCCTCGGTGGCGTGCAGGTAGACTTGCTTGATCAGTTCCATGTTGTTCAGCAGCGAGGTAAATGCCATGAAATACGGGAAGCTCACTTTGTGACCCTCGGTGACCTGCCAGAATGGTAAGCGATCATTAGAAGGGAGTACACCCAAGAGATATTCCTCAAATAGCTACCGAAACCAGGTTATCCTTGACGCCGGGGGTCAGTAAATGCCGCTTGACCTTAACGATTATGTCCTGGAAGTCCAAGGGGGAGATGAACCCAGTGCCAGCTGGATCCCTGCTGCGGAACGCCTCCATTGCATGCTCCTCGTGGAAGTCGTGCAGCAGCTGCGTGAACTCAGCATAGTTGATAAGGCGTTGCTTCTTCTGCCGGGCGGGAAATGCAAACAAACAGATTAGAATTATGGACTATTTGACATTGCGATTTCCCCACTCACATCACCAAAGTAGCGCTTGATGAAGGGTCCGTCTAAGCTAAAAGGTATCTTTGAGTGCAGTTCGGTTTTTTGTACGACTTCAGCAAAATCAGCTGTCGGTGAACAAGAGAATTATAATTAATTACAATTTATATTGGAGTATTTTGGGGATTATTTCTCACCAAATGAAACGGTGCCATTGCCCTTCCTATCGAACAGCTGGAAGGCTGTCCTGTAGAGGGCATCGGGTTTGCATAGCAGGCCCTCAAAGGCCTGGAACTCAGAGAACGAGATGAGACCATCCTTGCTGGTATCAGCAATGCCAGCTAAAAGACGGACAGATTCCTGCCAAGAAAGAAAAAGGAATTTCAGATTATTTTAATAAGATGAAGGGGTTTTTGATTAACGATTAGATACAAGATAGATAGGTAAGGTTTAACTCCTATAAAGAGATATGCAGGAAGTATCAAGACAAAGTATTATAATCAAAGACTATCAGTTTACAGTTACCTTTTAAAAATACCCCGAAATGAATTGCAATTTCTTGTTTACTAAATTTGTGAAATTTTCAACTCGAAAAGAAAGGTTAATCTCGTTGATTAACTGGACATTAGACCGGTAGTCACCCCCTCTAATGGGGAGATAAACGGACCCGTAAAAGAAACTGCCCCCGCAGACTTCGGCACCTGATTGAATCAGTTCCATTGGCGGCGGCTGCGGGGGCACCTACGATCGGGTTCGAATCGGTTCTCAGGCCATAAACCTGATAAGCGGACCCATTAAAATAGAATCTGTGACGTTGGCGCGCTGCTGGCGGGCACGAGGCAGTCAAGTGATTGCCGGCGGGTTATTTCTATCTTCGCGGGTGGGTCAAGGTCAGCTGTGATTCAGAGTTGGGAGCCAGGGATTTGATTTATGCGCCCATGGCAATGTCTGGTATCTGGCGATAAGATACGGCCTTATCGGAGGAAGGAACTATGCTGAATAACCTTGCAATGACCCGAGTGCACCTCCCCCCGCTGGTACTTACGTCGTTAAATGCAGTTTCCGAAAAGAGACCCAGAAAGTTGCGCACAAAGTCCTCGCTGGTCATGTACTGCTCGCCATTCTTCTGGAGAGAGGCGTACTTCAGGAAGACCTCGCGCAGCCTGTCCGTGCTGGCACGCTTCAAGAGCGAGGGAGTCTGCAAGGAAAGAAAACAAAGAGAGTAAGAAATGCGGGCATAAAGAAGAAATTACAACACTCTTATTAACTCTCACACTCGATCCAGGGCTGGATAATAAAGACCGAGGGAGAATGGAATCATTAAAATGTACTTTAAAAATTCATCATGAATTTTGAATACATTTAAAATTTTTATTAATTTTGAAAATTACTTTTACGAAAGTTGATAGACAACCTACTATTCACAATATTTTTCACTTTCACAAAACAACAAATTTATATCCAGTTTTTAGGGGTTCAAGAAACCATCCCCCTAGCACCGCCACTGTTCCACTCTCTTTTCCAAACTCTTCCATTTCTGCCGCTCAAGCTCTCGGAGTGCAAAAGCAACACGTGTCAGAGGCTCAAGAATCCAAGCTTTGACTCACATTTGGCAGACTTTTGCTCAGAGGCATTGCTGTTTTTTTTTCGGTGGCTGCTACTTTTGGTTTACTGCTGTTTCCCGCAACAATTGCTGGCGCATCTAATTAGCACATCAATGCAAACCGATCTAATCCGCACAACCGCTCCGACTCTTTTCCCGCGATTAACTGCGAGTGGGGAGCGCAGAACCACCACTATCTGTGGGGGCCAGAGAATACTGAGCGTAGCGGGAAGAGCGAGATCGAGAGCGCAAACTTTTATTTTGAGGGTCATTTCATAGCTTGCCGATTCTCTTCTAATGTCTCTCTTAACTTTCGGTGCAAGGGAAAAGGGGTATATGCAAAGTAATTTAAATATTTGAAGAAGTTCGACAACGTAATGGGACTTTTAGCACATTTATAACTACATTTTTGAATATATTGTAATGAGTTAATGGCAATAAATTAAATTAAATTTAAAGAAAAGGAAGTGTATAGAACTTCAGAAGCCTTTCATAATAAATAACAAGTAAAGCCATTAATAATAAGGGTCGTATTTCTTAGTTCCGCAATTTTTCTTGGGAATTCATAAGGTTGTAAAGTTGTATATTAAATTTCTGCAATTAAATTTGTGTGGGCTGGTTAATGAGATTTTAATACTTTAGTACTGCAGTGCCTGTTAAGATTGAAATTAGTTGCATAATGTTGTAATTTCAAATATCATCAAGGAAATACGCGTAGTGGGTATCAAAAAGTCGAGTATCTAATGGGTTATCATGTCACACATTGTTTACTCGCTCTCTTCGATGGCTCGATGCACAATTCCGCCTGAATAATCGCCAAAAGGTCAGCAGCTCCGTCAACAACAAGTTCGACTTCGATGACAATATGCCATAAAATGGAAAATATTGAATATTTTCAATGGTCGGGGCCCAAGCGCTCGCATTTATCAATTTGCTCCATTGACGTAATGCGATTAGCACGCGATGAAATTGTAATTTTCTCTTTCGGTTGCCGGGGGGTACCCCTCACATCTCATCTCTCGTCCCCCAGATTCGCTTTGTTTTTGTGCCGAGCGAATTGCGAAAAACAAAAACAGATTTCATAATAAAATCAGCCAAGAAAAAACACACATTTATGTCGCCCCCAACAGCGAAATTCTTCAAATATGTAATTAGGTTCTGGTCGTTTGATTGAACTGTAATACTTTAGGTAAAACAGGGAACAGTGATTGATATGTTATTAAATGTGCAAAAAGATCATTAACAGAGATTAATTTGGATTAATGGTCGAAGTAAAACAGGGCCCAAGAGGTGGGATATACAACTTAATTTATGTACAATGCTGCACTAAGGAAAAGTGATATAAATTAAATATATATTAAGGAAAGAATTTTTTAAAATTACTATCAGTATATAGATAGTAATTTCAAAAAATTCTTCCCTTAAAAACTCGTTTATTCTAGTTTTTTAAAGAATTGAAATAAATTTGGAGTGTATTTTATATACATTTATTTCCTAGGGTTCCTAACTTCATCATATACCTTTATTCGAAGCTACTTCCCTTTGTTTTTATTTATTTAGCTAATTTATTGGATATACTTGATTTTTCCCACTTCCCCTAATTGTATTATGGTGTCTGTTCAATCCGTCAAAGTGTCGCATTGACCTTTCTCAATCCAATCGATTGACAGTGGCTATAAACGAATTCGTTTGCCGGCAATTTGCTGCACAATTTACGAAGCCATCAAGTATTTATTGAGAGCAATGGAAACTCGAAAATTGATTTATACACTTGATGAGCATATATTATTCATATTTATCCTGGCACGTATATATGCACTAAGGCCTCATAAAAAAAGCCATTAAACTTGCATGCTGGAATAATGTTTTTAAGCGCGTTTTAATTAAAAATGCACAACAATCCAAGTCAACAAGGTTTTTAATTAATATTCATTGCATATTTATTGCATGTACATTTTCGCAATTAATTCACATGCATTTATGCAGCAACATTTATAAAAAGAAATAAAGTAAATAAAGGATTTCCATATACTTTCGATTTATTTACTTTTAAAATTGAATAAATAATGGCTGTGTCAATTGTTAAATTCATAGAGAGCATATAAGGACATTTTAATTTGCTATTCTCGAGTTTATCAAACAAAGAACCAAGGCAAAGGATTTAATTTTTAATTTTGTGTACACAATCCCCTGAGGCTAGGCTTACTTCACATATTTCTGCTAGGGTTTATTTTCCCTAGAAAACACTATTGCCTTCCGACAGCTTCAGTGGGCGTGAAATAATCCAATCCAAGCCGACCGAGCTGGGAATGTAATGAAAGGAAGTTGTGCCCAAGCCCCCGGATTCAATTTTGTTGCTTGCCGTTGCACACTGAACTTGAAAAGCCCCAAATGTATGTACTTGTGCATGTTTATGAATTCATGCAAGCTGGAATTCGTTTTTTCTGTGCCTCTCTTTTTATTCGGGCAGCGCCAACAAGCGGAAAATGTTACACATACGCCCCGTGTGACGGCAGACAGCAGCGATTTGTTTGTTTGTTTGCTTGCTCGGATTTTGTGTCTCTGTCACTGTGTTTGGCTTTTACTTCTGCTTCTCCCTACATTTCCTCCTGACCTCTGCTTTGTTGCATTTGCATAATGAGTTCTTCTTGGCCATGGTCGTCGCCCTGCCTTTCTCCAGTTAAAGGTTGCCGAGGTTCCTCCGCTTTCCCCGCCTGCAGCGACTGGCACGTGCTTGTCACTGTTACTATATCTCGCGGTGAGTACACAGTGAAAATCAAAGCAATAAACCCTAAGAAATTTCCAATGTAATATAGTATGAAATTTTAAAATGAGTATCGTTTCTCTCTGTGTTCCGACTCCATGGAAATTTGTTGCACGAGCGGCAAAGTTTTGTTTTTATTTGCCATTTTCCCTCAAGGTCAAACCGGCTGTTCATTATCGCTGTGGCTGTGGTTGTTGGCGGCTTTTCAGCTCGGGAATGAGGTAATTTCTGCCACCCCTTCCCGTTAACTGAAGTCGTAGAGTAAAACTGAACAGCTGGAGCTTCAGAAATTTCAGACAACAGAAGAATGCATACGAATTATGTGTGCAAAGTTTGTACTAACTGCAAACTATTTATTCCAAACGAATATACTGGGAATCAGCAACAGCTGCACCGCGGACACATTACGTATACGCAGGGTGAGCCATGGGACCAGAGTCAGCTGGCTAATTGACGCAGCAAATGGACTAGAGAGAATCCCATCACAAGAGAGAGATAGAGAGAGATCACCAGCAGAGAGATATTATTGTATAGAAGGGGCAACTGGAACGATCGGAGGAGACTGCAAATTGCGGAGAAGTGCAAACGGAGAACGGAGAAACTCGGCCTGAGATAATGGCGGTGACTTTTCCAAAGTCGTGAGCAGAGCAACAAATCCGTGGGACTGAAGGTGAATACCGTTGTATCGCTGGATGCTCTGAAAGCTTTCGCTTGGAATTATATTGTTTTATTTCTTTATATAATTGTTTGGCCTGCAAGCTTTGCCCAGATATCAAATATTTATCTTTTGCCTATTTCGTAACGCGCTCCTTGTTGGCATTAATTATGAAAGTCACTTCCTTGAATTGCCAGTTATCAATCAGTCAAATATTTAATTAGTTTCCTGAATCGAACGTTACCTCATCCTTATCTGGCATATTCACTAATTTGATTGAACACAATCGGAAAGTCTCTTGGAAAGCCGCGAACTTCAGACAGGTTGGCGTTATCTCCGGATATTGCTGATTATCTTGAAGGCTGGTTTAACGGGCAGTTTAACCGTTGGTTAGGCACTAGTTTTCCGTATTTCTTGTAATACTTTAATAATTTACTGATTCTTTGTTCTTTTATTATTCACTCGCGTTTTAATTATATTTCTTTTTCGAAGTTATAGAATTTAATATTATTTTTTTAGGTTTTTTTTTGTGTTACTTAGCACAGTTAAATTATGGAAAGGGTGTTCCGGTTATATTTATTGCCAAAATTTTGGTGTTTTCGATTCGATTCGTAATGTTTATTATTTTTATTTTCGAGGGACGCGCGCGTTTCACGAATTTCCCTGTCTGTCATCCGCTGGCGACGCGCTGCTTTTCCATTCTGAATTGTGATTCTGATTTTTGTCGAGAGCTTTTCCCGCTTTCAGTTACTGAGGCAGCGACGTCGACGGCAATATAGAGATATTTACAGAGAAACAGAGAGAGAGAATAATAAATGAAGAGAAGCCCGCTGGCGATTACATTTCGGTTTCATATTAATTGTGATTCCCATTTCGGTTTGTTATTGTTTCCTTCTTTTTCTTGGCACTGCAATTTCACAATTAACATTGCAGCAGTGGTAGTAAAAACCGGGAAAATAATTAGACCCGGTCTAAACAGGGTGGTGTGATATTGGCCAGACGGGGCTTTTTCCTAAGCCAAAACAAAACGCATTTGATAATAGAAATGCAGTGCGAATCATAAGGTGCAATGTGTTCGCGGAAGTAATTTCATTCTAAGTGGCCTCAAGGTGGGATCATACACTTGCGGTCAATGGAATAGGAATATAGTTTAGATTATTTAATTTTAAATATCTTAACTATGAGGAATTGATATAGGATTAAAGCAAACTTGTTTCCCATTAAATAAAATATTTAATTTAAAAGAAACCTAAAGGGAATAAACCCTCAAATCCCCTACATGATTCCCACTACGCTAACCACGTCTGTTCATTCACATGCATGGCTGGCAAGGTCGCAATTTTCGAGCGTGCCAAGTGGTTGACGATTTCCCAGTGTGAAAATTTATGAAACTTAGTAGTTGCATTTCATTCACAGCTGCTTGGCACCGCTTTGTTTACAATGTAAACACGTGCTGGGTGAAAATTGCAAGATAAAAGCACACGGCGACACATTGCAAAAAGAGACACAACACAAAAAGCAGAGAAGAGAGCAGCGAAGACACCGCTGAGACATTGCGTATACGCATCGTTGGCCAGCTGGCGAGGGCACGTGAATGAAGCGTGTTTGGGGAGTTTAAAAATAGCCAAGCGGGGCGAGAAAATTGTGTTATTGTGTATTATCGTCAGCGGAATGTCGTCTACGTACCCCACCCCTACTGCCTTGGATTAAATTTTAGCAAGGCCACCGCCATCCTTTGAGTTCGTTAAATATAATGAACAATTACGAGCAGCAGTCATGAGCAGCCAACTCCCCTGCACGAACCAGCAGCTAACTCTCTCCTTATGAAGGTTAGCCAAATGTCAGTTCAGCACCCCTTGTTGCCTTGTTAGTCCTGTCAAAGTGTGGGGTGTCCTTTTTATGACACGACAGGCACCAACACATTCGCAACCCAGTAACCGCCTCCACTTCCGCGTTGTCACACACCAGACTTCGCTCGCTTAACAATACTAGTTTTTCAGTTTTATTTTTATTGCGGAGTGATGGACGATGGCGGCCGGAAGCTCTGTCAGCTTTTATCATTTTATATCATGGCTCATTTCGATTGAGAACCCTTTCGTTGTTGTGTTCCTTTTATATATTCTACCATTTCCTTGCTCTTCATCATACTATCCTTGCCAAGTGCAAGCTATTCATGTTCAAAGGAAAACACTTCCAAGACAGCATAATTAATGGCTTTTGGGTGGCGAGATTTCATTAGGAATATAATATATGGGGGTATATAGGTTTGTGGGTTAATAAGAACTTGAATTATGTTACGTTGCCTGTTTTTAATTTGAATTAAGAGCATAAACTGGTTAAATCTAGGCTTTATAATAATGTATTACATATTTTTGTATGTTAGGATCGCTAGCTTTATAATTAATGAATTATAAAAAGGGATATTCCTCCCGTTTAGCCACCTAAGGCGCTCCATCTGCTTTTACTTTTCCGCCAGTCGGCACTTTTGCTTCTCGCTTTCCTTTTGCCAGCCGCACTTATTTTTAGACACGAGCCCCTAATCCTCGGTGAGCTCTGAGCTCTGAATAGGCGGTGCCCCCCACACCCAAGGGGTGGCGGTGGTAATTAAGTCGCAAACTGGCGGCCACTTGATGCAGCCGGAGGGATGCAGGGCCATATATGGTGGGTAATACACGAAGACTAAGCTCCGGCGAGTGCACTTACTTCTTGGCATCGGGCGACTGGCAGGGCGGGTATCCAATTAACCGGACACGGGATGTGCATTGGCATTATCCGGGTGGGCGGCTCTCCGGGTGGGCAGAGTGGGGGCGCTGGCTTTTGGCTTTTGCTTCACCTTCAGCCGTTCAAGTTCAGTGGGGAGTGAGTCCAGCAGGGAGCTTATGGCCGGGGTGGCTCCCTTATCGATTTGTACGCACAAAAATGCGCTAATCTTGACTTGGCCTCGCAATTAGAACTTGGACGTGGGCCCGCAGTAGGTTCCTGTTCCTTGGGACAACGAGTGGATGGAGGTGACAGCTGCTGCACTGGGAACAGGACCTTGACAACGGAACAGGACCAACCATGCAAGTCGAGAAAACGCGCTAAACTGGGGGG
The DNA here is from genome assembly GCA_018904745.1 of Drosophila orosa. Lineage (NCBI taxonomy): Eukaryota > Metazoa > Arthropoda > Insecta > Diptera > Drosophilidae > Drosophila > Drosophila orosa. Next base: position 52,776 of record JAEIIH010000289.1, read on the forward strand.
CGACAGCATGGAAAACATGACTTAACAGCGGAGAGGTGATTGCGCTGGGAAATGTTAAGGCAGCAGGGAAATGCTTAGACAAGCAGCTTTTGAAGCTGGAAAAAATTTGGAAAAATGAAAAGGAATACAAGGCTTAGATGGTAGTTTATAAAAGGTAATATAACATTTGTTTAATAGAATATTTAATTAGTTTTTGTACAAATTACCTTGCTTGTATTACAGCTGTTTATGTACAGAGGAAAAAGTAGTACAAGGGGAAATTCCCCAGCTGAGCTAATGGGCGGGAAATTTGCAGCGCCATCTGCCAAAAGTTTCCAGGAGCTTGGAAATTATTTAAAATATATTTAATTAATATAAATATAAATTAAATAAATAAACAATACATTTGAATAACTTACACAGGAGTTTCTTACCGGTCCATACATTTAGCTTATAAGTAAGATTGCTCGTCCAAATTCGTGTCAAATATATCATTTTAATTTTAAGAACCCTTAAAAAATACACATCAAACACCATCGCGTAGTCATAAATATTTATTCGGTTTAGTACAATAGGTAAGCATGCACACAGTTTTAATAATAGCTTTTCATGATGATTCTTTGTCTGTGAACAACAGGTTATTGCAAGTAGTAAGCCGTAGAAGGAAACGCTCCTGTTTTCGGGAGCATTCCGAATAGTTTGCACTGTAAGCTGCGCATAGGTGTAAGTGCCCGTGTCCGAGTGAGTGTTTTTGGTGTGTGTCAAAATGCCTAACATATTAAATATATATAAATAGTAACGAACGCAACGGTAAGCCACAATTGAAAATCACATTGGGTCCTTTTAGGTGACAGAATGCTAAAGAACGGATAGGCCGAAACGCAATAAATAACAACAAATTCCGCCGAGTGCTAATAAAGTGACGTGTAGACGATCAGCTCGGATCAACTGCTTGCAAAAATACAACTCTCTCTGTTTCTCTCTATGCCCGAAAATAGTTTATCTCTCTCTCTACTAAATCTCTGTAATTTCCTTGGTTAAATCACTGTTTGGACAGCCGAACTGCGCGAACATGCGCTGACTATCTGCGCAGATCGATGACCTTGATCTTGGCCTGCCCATCCATTCGGATGTGCTGCGCCTCCATGAACAGCGGCGGGTCATTCGGGTGCGGATGAAAGCCCGACTGCCGGCACTGGGCAATGTAATCCAGGCCATAGTGTGGCGTAAGTATGAAGAAACCAGTGCTGCAACGATAAGTGGGTGATATCTTAAATGAGTCACAGTCACAGGCAGGCTGGGGGCTGACTCACGTGTTGTACTTGGGGGCACACACAATGGCCAGGGCCTCGGGCATCATCATCTGGTAGGAACAGTGCGTGTGCAGGTCGACGGAGGACAAAAATGCAGTCTGGGTGGGATGGGTCTGCACATAATAAGAGTGGATTCATTAAAAATAACATACTTTATAAACCTAAAAGACCACTAACGTGTATCCATCCCAGAGTAATCAGTTGCATCTGATCCTGTACATCGAATATCTGCTCCTCGTGCATCGTATTGCAGCTGTCCGGAGTTCCTTGCTGCTGCGGCGTGATGATGTGTGTGATGTAGAGCTGGTTCTGGGACAGATGACCCGCCAGCACGCCGCAAGTCTCAATGTTCTTGGAGGTGTTGGCAAGCGCCAGTTTCAGGAACACCTCCATCGTATCCCCGGGCACATGGACGAGGCGCAAAGAGCCCGCCAGCAGTGAGTCCGTGCGGTTGTAAGCCGGCTTCTGGTTGCGATCAAAGCTGGGCTTAGAGCTGGTAGAGATTAGGGGATAAAATTCATTAAAATTTAACTATTAGTTCAGTTTTAAGCCTCTAAATCTTTAGCTACCATTAAAAATATCTTGGCAAATCGTAAAGATAAGGCATCTATCAGTTTAATGACTCTATCAGTTGCCTTATCAGGTTTAATCAAAGTGGGGATCGGTTTTTACGATTGCAAATAAAAACCGATCGGTTGATAAACCAGAAACCTTGCCTGCTAAATAAGGGTGCATGTTTGTTGGGATATCCCCAATAGAACAACATTAAACTTGAAGAAATTTCAGTACAAGTAAACACTTGGATCGTTTGCAGAGCTCGTTTGGTCTTGGGGAACCATATTGAATTTCAATTACTAATGGTTGTGTCATGGAATTTTCCATAGACATGGTTTTCATAGCTTTTGCGGTTGATTTACTCATAAAACCTTGTGACATAACAAGAGATAAGCCTATCAGAGGCTTTATTGGATTGAAATCCATTACAAAAATCCTCCACAACTCACTTGGCTGTCTTGTCGGCGACTGCATCGTTGCTGGCAGCTGGCAGCAGGAGTCCCGATCCCGGCAGACTCCGATTGGCGGCCGTGGGGAAGTCATTGGGATAGACCACCTGATCCAGCAGACCCAGATCCGGTGCCGATGGCTGGCTGCCCTCGTCGATGAGCACGTGCAGGTTGGCTGGAATCAGAGAGGGGACACCACCACCACCACCACCGCCGGCCTGCTCTCGTTCCCGCTGGCGCTGTCGTTCTCGCTCCCGTTCCCGTTCCCGCTCCAGTTCACGCACTCGCTCCGCCTCTTTGCTGGCCAGGAACTGCTCGTATTCGCGCTGGTAGTGCGTGAGGAGCTTGGCGCGCAGCTTCTCCGTCGTGGGCATTATCTCGTCCTTGATCTTCTTGTTAATGTCACGCACCTCGGCCTTGACGCTGCCGTAGTCCGGATGCTGGCGGATCTTCTCGATGAAGAGGGTCATGTAGCGCAAGTACAGGATGAAGGCGTTCTCGTGGTTGCCCTCCCGCAGGTAGACGTTCGCCATGCGCAGCATCTCGGTGCCGGAGCGGTAATAGCTGCAAGGACACACACAGACAGACATTCACATTGGGTTGCCTTCGAGCTTGGCAAGGTCGCCGTGGCGGCCTTGGGCGAGCTTGAGCCTGGCGCGACCCTGGAGGCGAAGGACCTCCCCCGAGTCCGGACTCACCGCGTAACTGGCATGTTCTTGTCCACCTCGATTTGGTTCCCACAGTGCGACAGGTGCTTCATCCGCTCCTGCGGCTCCACGACGCCCATGCTCATGTTGTTCACCGCCTTCGACATGGTTTCCTTTGCTGGTTTTCCTTTTCCTCCAGTTTATTGCCTTGGTGCCAGGTGCTCCTCGCTCCCCGTTCTCCGTGCTTATTGTCTTGGCGTTTGTTGTTGTGTTATTTGGCAAGATTCTCGCTTATTACTCATAATTTCGCAGGTTCGCAGGTGGCGTCTTATCCGAACATATGTTCACCAGTGCTGCCAACTTTTGCTAGCAAATGGCGATGTCGCAATCGACAGCACACTATCGATAAATCATGCGGGAAACTTAAATCGAAGTATCGAGTATTGCTTTATTTGAATTTCTTTGAATTTTTGAAATTTCAATAAAATGGAACATGATGAATAAAGATACCATTCGTTTCCTTGTTTTTAGTATTTCTTTCTTTAACACAAAACTCGTTGAATTCTCTTACCAAAAAGGAAATCGAGAAAAAACTGGTGAAACTAATATGTTTAGATTCGGTTTATTTGAATATCTGGGAAAAGGTAAGTTCAGGCCACTCGTTTTCAATATCATCAAGATCAGGATATTTCTCCTTCACGATGACACGTTCCCAGGGCTCAGAGTCTGGCTCGCGGACAGGCTCCTTATCCCCATCATGTTTCATGCTTGAGTTGTTCGGAAATGAGATTTCTTGGGCCAACTTCGGCTCTTGGAACTTTGGCGAAGAAGACATCAAGCTTTTTTTGTATTTTCTTGAATAGAAATAAAGAAAATTAATAAATACTTGTGGAAAAAGAAACAAAATCATACTTTGTGATTAATGAAAAACTTTAGAAACTGAATCACTTTATACGAATAAACCTAAGCAACTTCGACTTCTTAAATTTAAAATTTCCAGTTCTTCCCCGCGAGAACTCTGCTTTGAAGGTTTCAATCTGCAATTTCTGCAATCAAAGAAATAGATAAAACATCACTTATTAGGAATACCTTGTTTGGCTTAATATCGAAGTCTGATCTGTTCAGGTCGGATAATGAAATTTTAAATATATTTTCCATAACAAAAGTGCTTGAATATAAAGCAAAGACTACTAGATTTAAATATGATTGAATATAGAGCAAGGCTTTCTAGATTTAAATATTTATTTTGTAAACTCAATCAAGTTAAAAGTTCTGTCTGTTTCCATTAAATTTGTATTTTCTTTTCTATAATATTTGAGTTTTTTGAAATAATTTATATGTTTATTCTTACGTTAATCAACCAATTAAATGGTTATAAA
>JAEIIH010000293.1:0-12446 GCA_018904745.1 Drosophila orosa
AAAATTATTTACCATATAGAAATTTACATTTACATATTAATCTTGATCAGATACTATTAATTAGTGAATTAAAACATGACCTTTAAAGTTAATTAAAAAAGGAACCATATTTAGCCTTTGAATTAGTATTTCTTTATTTCTTTCTTGTAATTGATAAAAAAAAAAGAATTTTACACCCAAAACTCCCTTATAACATCCAGTTAAATTCTTTAACATAATCCCATAAAAATATTAACAATTTAAAAATAATTTACAATTCAAAGTAAGGCAGTTACGCATCTTATTATTCAAGTCCTTTTTGATTAAACCCTGCCTGTGTGTCCGTATAAACATCTACTATATGAAATTATAAAAAAACTAGAGCTAAGACAATTGTCTTATAGCATTCCCATAAGTTAAACGACAATAACAATTATTTTAAAGTTTAACAAGTCTCTTAAAGCTAAATAGAAATCTCCTATAAAGCAAGTAACCTTGTTTTTCTACATTCTTCAGGTATTTACAGTCAAAATCAAACTTAAAATCTATAGAGATTGTGTTAAAAAAATACTTACATATATATTTCCTACAAAAGAAAACACGAATACTGTGTACAGCTGATTGAATAATTTATTGATACCGCCACGCCCCTGCTCAGACAAAGGCCTTTCTCCGGTTATAATCACAAAAAAAAAAACACTCACGACATTCGCTGGATGAAAGCTCCCTTTCAGCTCGTCAAAGTCCATTGTTCAGCCTCCGCGGGCACCTGTTCGTTGTGGAAATTCTGGGCTATCATCTCACCCCAAAGCCAAGTGGGCGAAGGCTTCCTACAATGTGTAGTAAGCATACACATATGAAATATATGTAGTTGTAATACACATCAATTTATTTCCATTCCACTTTTAACAGATTTATTTATTTATATATTTTTCTGCTCTCGGCTCGTGCAAAGTGACAACTCAACGAGATTAATTAGCTTTTGGGGGGTTGGTTGGTTGGTTTGTGTGTTTGTGGAAGCAATTGCCAAGTGCCAAGCGGGGCAAAAACTGGACTGGGGAAACGCTTTGCCATTTGTATGCTAATTAATTTGTTCCTTATTGCAGCCAACGCCATGAGCCACAACGCTCGGGAGATTAACACCACCAACAACAACATGCGGGTAGTTGCCTGCTAAAAAAGAGATCCCCAGAACCGCGAGAGAACGAAGCCCAAGCCCGATAGATATCATCATGAGCCAGCGCCAGGAGGCAGCTGCTGCCGCTGCAGCAGCAGCAGCAACATCATCATCCTCAACATCAACATCGTCATCATCCCACTCAGCAGTCAGCGCCTCAGTCCTCGGCAGCAAGATATCCACCTCAACGCCACAGAAGGGCGATGAGCAGCAGGAGCAGGATTTCATCAACAGGAGCGTGGCCAGCGAGATTGATGCCATGTCCATTTCTGGTTCAGTGTCTGCAGATAGTAGCAACACCAGTGGCACCACTGCCACCACTGCTGCTGCTTCAGGCAGTCCGGTGGCCAAGCGGCATTTGAGCACCGCCAATTTGTCGCGAATACGTCCGCAGTCGAGCTACTCGGCCCGTGTACTCATCTTCGATGACTCCGAGCAGGAGGCAGCCATGGCTGCTGCCGCTCTGGCTGCAGCCTCATCCTCGTGCAACAGCAGCGTCAAGTCCTGCAGCGGCCTCGAGTTGCTGCCCATGTCACCTGCTAAGCTGTCCATGGGCCACAATGATAGCTCTGCGAATGGCTCGTCGATGATGCGTAATCTGAATCTAACCAAGAGCTCATCGGGCGGTCTGTCTGGCAGTTCAACGTCGCTGCATTCGCGAGGATATACCGCCTTGCTAAGAAAGATATCCTATCAGCAGCACACCAACTCGCTGCGTGCAGTCAGTAGCGGTAAGAGAAATGCCTTTCCCAGAACTAAATATTGGTTTTAATAATTATTAGAGTATTCACAGACTTTTAACGTAAAAAGTCTCGACTTTCTTTATTAAAATCATTCAATAACAACAATATTATTACGTTATAAGCTTGAAAAAGGCATGTTTGCGGGTTATTTTTAACTCTGTTACAGATTAAAGCCGTGACAAGCTGCCTTTTTTATGTGTATAACGAATTAGCATGTGTATAATATCTGTATATACTCTTATACATGTGTTTTGTCTGGCTTTTTATCTAAAAACTAAATAAACAAAATGCTAAGCCTAAATTTATTATTAAATAAATATTTATGACATTCATAATTTCCATTTACAGAAGCCTCCAATTTGCTGCGCATGCACCACTCCTCGCTGGGCAAATCAGCGCCTTGTCTCACTGGCAACTATTTCCGCCACGAGCTGTCTGCCCCAACACAGCCACCGATTCAGGCGCCTGGCTGCTCCTCCTCCTCATCGATTATCAGCCAGCACAACATCTCGCGTTCGGGCAGCTGTGCTGGCATTGGTTTGGCAGGCAAGCATCATCATCATCATCATCATTTGCATGGCGTTGTGATGCGTGGCTCTGGCGGAGGAGCAGGAGGAGGTTGTAATACCAGTGGCAACTCCACCTCAAGTGGGGTGGCTCATCATCGCCTCAGCTTGGTAACAAATGCAGCGGCCGTGGCAGCTGCTGCGGCTGGCGGTTCGAGAGCTCATTCCCCATACTCGGCCAGTCCCATGGACAGTCCACGCCTCAACTCGCCCATGCCATTTGCATTTGCACCGATCAAAAGGATTGCCTCGTGCCGGGGCGTTGTGGACGGACGCCGTTGGTCGGTGGCCTCGCTGCCCTCCTCTGGCTATGGCACCACACCGGGTAGCTCCAATTTATCGGTGAGTTGTGAGCAATTAAGTGAGGAATTTATAGCAAATATATAATGGGTTTCTCTCTCAGTCTCAGTGCTCCAGTCAGGAGGGTCTCAACCAATTGCCGTCGCACAACAACATTCCGCCCGGCGTACAGGAGGCGGATGCCGCTGCCGTGGCCGCTGGCGCCTGCTGTGCCGAGCACCTCAAGCAGCATTGTACCAAGCATTGTGCTTTGCTGCTGGCAGTGTCTCAGAAGCAGTTACCACAGCCACCACCGAAGCCCTTGCAGCCACAGAAACTAATTCCAACGATGGCAACGGCTTGTGTTAATTGCTGTGCCGAACTGAGTCTTGCCTGCGGCGGGCAACAGCAACAGCAGGCTGGTGGTGGTGGAGGATCTGCCAATAGCTCTGCCTCGATTAGTGGAATGCCTGGTGGCGGACGAATGTCGCCATACTTTCGCCCACGCTCTAGGTCACTGTCCAGTCCATCACGCTCGCCAATTGTGGACAATGAGATTGCCGTGATGAACACTTTGTACAAAGAACGCTTTCCAAAGGCCACCCAGCAGATGGAAGAGCGACTGAAGCACTTTATCAACGAGAACAAGAGTGCGGCCTGCAATAGCTTTCGGGACTCGCAGCCTATAGTAAGGTGAGGGTTCTCCTGGCTAGACTATAACTAGAGTTTTCGTTTAATTAACCCCGACTTACCCCCTTTTAGGTTCGTTCACCATCAAGTTTTAGAAATGGCCAGGGACTGCTTGCACAAATCGGAGGCCAAGCTGATAACCTCGCAGTATTTCTACGAGCTGAGCGAGAACCTCGAACGTTTGCTGGTGGAGACCAAGGAGAAGTCACCGGAGGCAGCCGCCGAGCTAAGCGGTGTGATCAAGAAGCTTTTGCTGATTATCTCGCGACCTGCTCGGCTGCTTGAATGCCTGGAATTTGATCCGCAGGAATTCTACGAGCTGCTGGAAGCAGCAGAGGGTCAGGCCAAGGCCATGCCGGTGATCAAGGCGGATATACCGCAGTATATTATCCATAAGCTGGGCCTCAATCGGGATCCCATTGCCGAGCTGCAGCAAGAGTTGCGAGAGACGCAGCAAATGTGCTCGGAACAGGTCACCGTGCTGGCAGATCCCACACAGCCAGGCGGCAGTTGTTTGCTCCTCAATTCACCGCTGACAAGTGCAGCCAAACAGTTGAGTAGCCTGGCCTTGGATTCGATTGTTTTGGATGCGGGCAGTGGGACAGCAACGCCACAGCAGCCGCCACAGACGCCAGTGGCAACGGGTGACGCGGCTCCCTCGTTTGCCATGGCCGTGAGTCAATTGAGTGAGGAAAAGGCTGGGACAAGTAGCAGTAGCAGTGGAACTGGCACCGCTGGAGGATTAACAGGAGCCGCTGCCCAACAGCAGCAACAACAGCAACAGCAACCCTCACCCCACGAAACCGACTTTGACATCGTCAAGCTGATCTCAAATGGTGCCTACGGAGCCGTCTATCTGGTGAAGCACAAGACCACCCGTCAGCGCTTTGCCATGAAGAAAATCAACAAGAATAATCTCATACTGCGCAATCAGGTGGAACAGGTGTTTGCCGAGCGCGACATTCTCTCGTTCGCGGACAATCCCTTTGTGGTCAGCATGTACTGCTCGTTCGAGACGAAGAAACATCTGTGCCTGGTGATGGAGTACGTTGAAGGCGGCGATTGTGGCACGCTGCTCAAGAATATTGGGCCGCTGCCGGCGGACATGGCACGGTTTTATTTTGCCGAAACAGTATTAGCCGTGGAGTATCTGCACAGCTATGGCATTGTCCATCGCGACCTCAAGCCGGACAATCTGCTAATCACGGCATTGGGACACATCAAACTCACCGATTTTGGCCTCTCCAAAATGGGACTCATGTCGCTGGCCACCAATTTGTATGAGGGTTACATTGACTCGGAGACGAGGCAGTTCTCAGACAAGCAGGTGAGGCCTTTACATTATTTACTCTCTTATTTCTTAAAGGTTACTTAATTTAACTTGTATATTCTCTGTAAAGGTTTATGGCACCCCCGAGTACATTGCCCCGGAGGTAATCCTTCGCCAGGGCTATGGCAAACCCGTCGATTGGTGGTCCATGGGCATCATTCTCTACGAATTCCTCATTGGTTGTGTACCCTTTTTTGGTGAGACCACTGAGGAGCTATTTGCGCACACCGTCAACGATGACATCGAGTGGCCGGACAGCGAGGATTGGCCCGTGCAAACGGAGGCAAAGGACATTATATCGCAGCTTTTACAACAGAATCCACGCGATCGTTTGGGCACCCAAACGGGTGCCTTGGAAATGAAGGAACATGAGTACTTTTTGGGCATGGATTGGAATTCGCTGTTGCGTCAAAAGGCAGAGTTTGTGCCGCAATTGTCCCACGAAGATGACACCAGTTACTTTGATAGTGAGTATTGCGAACTTAATGGTTACTTAATTATAAATATCTTGCTTAAAACAGCTCGCATGGATCGCTATAATCATGATCTTGGTGGTGAGGACACAGACGATACGGATGACACGCCTGTTTTTGGCAGCTTCAACTCGTACACGCCGCAATATAGAAAGCAGCATTATAGCTGGTCGCGTCATGCCACTGATGGGGTTAGGCCACCACCACCACCGCCCCTTACATCGCTGCCATCGCGTGCACAGGAGAATCCATTACCCCATCCAGCAGGAGTCGCTTCAACGGGAGCCATGCCCAAGCTGAAAACGGGCTTGGCAACGGGCAGCAGTGGCAGTGGCAGCGGTAGAGGCTCAGGTTCTGGCTCCAACGAGGGAGTGGTCAACAAATTCCTAAATACGCCGCAATTGCGCAAGCTAGATGTGAGTATTGTCTTTGTTTTGAGTATATTCTTCATAGGAGTTTATATTTACAACCTTCTTCTGTTCACAGCTCTCTTCTAGCTGCCTGAAAGTGCCCTCCACACCGGATGCCGACTACTTGCCCGAACTCCTGCACAATGTCACCATTGGCAATGATGCAGAGCTGCGCATGCTGAAGCATTATCTGCAGCAGCCAACTCAGGGAGCCACGCAGCGTTTGCAGCAGCGTCACAGCATGCCGCCGAATACCACAACGATTATAAGCACACCGGCCACACCGCCGCCATTTCAAACGCAGGCGAATATGGTGGCCACTTCAACGCCGCCGCCGCCGCCGCCAACAGCCAGCAGCTTCTCGCGCAGCACGCCGGAGAGTTCGCAAACGGACAGCGATGATTTCTCGCCGCAAATCAATCGTAAGCGAAAGGGTGTCTGCGCCAGGGATATATTGCCACGCTTCTCCATCTCCATTGAGGATGAAACTATATCCGCGGGCAGCTCCTCCACGGAGAACATGAATTTGCCGCGGGAACAATCTCCGCTGGCGCTGCAGCATCAGCCCAAGTCGATGGATGGCACTAGTAGCGGCAGCATGAAGCATCATCGCTCTCGATCGATTGTTAAATCCGCCTCTGCCTTGGGTCTTTCGCTGATGACATCGCTGGACAACAGTCAATTGGCCGCTCAGCTGTGTGGCATTCAATCCCCGGGCGGCGGTGGCAATGGCTCTAGCACTGCAAGCTCTAGGGATACCTCGCCCTGCCGCGAACTCTCTCCCTTGGTGACCAATCTAAAGCCACCGATTATCATAAGACGAGGACCGCGTGGCTTTGGCTTCACAGTGCACACCATAAGAGTTTACTACGGCGACACGGACTTCTATACGATGCATCATTTGGTCATGGCCGTGGACGAGGGCAGTCCAGCCTTTGAGGCGGGCTTGCGGCCGGCTGATCTCATTACCCATGTGAATGGTGAGGCGGTGCAGGGTCTGTTTCATACGCAAGTGTTGCAGCTGCTGCTGAGTGGTGGCGAGCATGTTACCCTAAGGGCCACGCCGCTCGAGCACACCAGCATTCAGAGCGGTGGACGTAAGCGGGATCTCATGCAGAGTAAGCTGGCCAAGAAGGGGCTGAATCGACAGAAGAAGCAAACAAAGCGGGAGCATGACAAGAAGCGCAAGACCTCGCTGTTCCGTAGGATCAGTAGCAAGCGTGCCAATGCAGAGATGCAGCAGGTAGGCTTACACCTTAATTATAGCTATAAATATTATATTTTGTAATCTCTTGAGTAGTTCTCTGCGGGCACAAGTTCACCCACCACTCCCTCGGCCAGGAATCTGTCGCCGCTGGACTCTTCGTATCACAGCAGCAGCTGCTGCCAGTCGGCAGGCAACTCAGCCTCCTCGCAATCCACCTCACCCTCATCATCATCGCCCAATACGCCCACCGGCTCGAGTGGCTCTAATGCAGGACCAGCCTCGGCTCCCCTGGCTCCCTCATCACTCATTGTGGCTGCCTCGCAGCCACCAACAACGCAGGTGGTGCTGCTGCCCCATGTGGGAGCTGTGGTTGGCAGTAGCCCCACCTCAGTGGGCAATGTGCCAGGTAATAATTCACTTTTCTACTTTAAACTTTTATATAACTTATCTTTTATGTGTTTTAGTGTCACCCACTGGCGTTGTTCCACAGCTGTATCAGCGCCCGTCGACCCTGCATGGTCTCAAGCACAAGCTGCATGCAGCCACTGCTGTGATTGCCGGTGGCGGTGGCAATGCCAACAATCCCGCCGGAGGACTCAAGACTCTCCACACCACGAGTAACAATTCGCTGCCCAATCGCCGGAAGTCAGTGGGTCACATCCCGCTGTCGCCTTTGGCACGAACTCCATCACCATCGCCGCTGCCGTCGTCGCCCACAAGATCTCCATCGCCTTTGGCTTTTCCATTAGTTGGCCATCAGCCGGGCGCCTCGAACACCACGCAATCGTACAGCCCAGGCAGCACACTGCCCACGCTGCAAACGGGAGCGGTGAGTGCGAACAGCAAGAAGGGTGGATTTGCCCGGACAAAGTCAGCGGAACCGAGTTCACCGCTGCTGAGGCGAGCCCTGTCACCAGATCGATTGCATCCGCGCAGTGCAGAGACAAAGATATCGCCACTATGCTGCTCGCCGCCCATCAAGCAGCCGATACACACACAGCGCGTGGTGACAACCACTTGGCGGTCAACGCCAGGCAACAATGGAGGGGCAGGGGGCACAGCTCAACCACAGCAGCAGCAGCAACAGCAACAGCAGCAGCAGCAGCAGCAGCTGGTGACAGCGTCAGCTCCGCCTGAGGAATCTCAGCGGCAAAGCCAGGGAGAGGCAACAAACACAACCGCAACAGAGGTCACGCTGGCCAACTGTGAACCCTTGCCGCGCATAGCCGAGGAAAAGGACTCGCCCACCAGCAGCACACAGGATAGCAGCAGTTGCATGTCCGAGGGATTTATGCCCGCCATCGAGGAGTATGCCGAGGGTGAGTCCACATCGTCATCGCCCACGCAAACGCTGGAGAAGCCGACAAAGGTGAAGGCCACCGAGCAGCCGGAAATGGAGCCAGCTGGCAAGGCCAAGAAGATAGATATAGGTGGGATTTTAGAGATTTTAAATGGAAATCCTAAGAAAATTACGAATAAATATTGTTTGCTTTACAGGAAAATCCACAGCCAAAGCCAAGGCTCCCAACAACAGCAGTGGCTGCAAGACTTCGATGACAACGACAAAGCCCGCCAGTCCCAGCGTGACCATTACCACAGGACCACGCAAGGACTCGACGGGTGCAACAGCAGCAGCAGCAGGAGCCACTTCTGCTGCCAAGCAGAGGAAGTAGCGCCAGAGCAGATGTTTGTGCTTTAAGTTCCGCGTTTAAATGTTTCAACTTGGATGTTCTTTGGCAGTTAAAAGAGATAATGAAGAAGGAAGAAGGAAGAAGGAAAAAGAAAGAAGGCAGCCGCAGGAATTCAATATATATATATATAAATATTTACATATAACAAGGGATTGCGTTTTAAACTCCTTTTTTGTCAATGTAAGCTTGCTTTTACACAGCTCTAGCAATGCAAAATTAATTAGAGAATTCTTGAAACCCCAGTAGCTTGTAGCATGTCAAAAACTAAAACCTACAAAAAAACATAAAGGAAAATCGCTTGAAAAAAAAAAGAAAAACAATTCTTAGTGTAAATTATATAGTAGGGCACGTCACGAGAGTAAACGAACACGATAATTCCAGTTGAAGCAAATCCAAGAGGCACCCCTCTCCCCACGCAATTTATGTACTGTATATAAATGTGAAACATTGATAGAATATTAACAAATTGCCGAGTCTGTCGAAAAAAGAGGAAGATGATCAGCATAAGGAGGAGAAGGAGAGTCATGTGGAGCGGAATGCGCCCAGCCGTGTCTCGTTTATAACATTTTTTGCGAATCTATACACTATGCCGAGAATGCAATATAAAATCTATATTAAATAAATGTGTTATATATGTGTGTGTGTATTAAAAACCAAGTTTTTTACATTTCAGGGATAAGGGATTTGTTTGAGAATCATATCTTTAAGCTTTTTCCAATTTTAATATCTTTTTTCTTATTTTTTTTAAAGATTTTTCTGAAATTATATACCTTTTATTTATTTATTTTTATAACAACAACCACCAACTAACAGTTCTGGGATAAGAAATTTGTGGTAAAATCATATTTTTAAGTTTTTTAAAAGCCTTTTCCCAATTTTAACACATTTTTTTAAATTGTTTAACTTTTTTTCGTAAAATTAACAATTGCTAACAATTGGTATTAAACTAATTGCTAACTAATGTCTTAGGAGCATTAGCTGCTGTGGCTTTATACCTTTTATACCCTATAAACCATATATATTCTTGATCAGCATTACCAACCGAGTCGATGCCCACATGTCATGTCTGATAGAAAATCATTTTCCTATTTTTAACACCAAAAATTAACAAAAACTTGGGTTTTTCATTTACTCTGCATATTTATTAACCTAATAAAAACTAATAAAGAAAAATATTGATATTCAAGCTTTCTTGACATAGTGTATATGATTTTAAAAAACTTAAAACTTTAAAAATTATCTTAGAAAAATATCGACAAATATCGATTTAAAGAATTATAATATTTCAGGTCTTCTTGAGGGCATAAAATGACTAAGAAGCCCGTAATTGCTCTAAAGTCATATATGTATATTTCGATTCTCCATGAAAATCTCAATAAAGTAAAAATAAAATGAGGTAATAATTAAAAAAAAAATCCTACCCAATTTTAAATTTTAAAATTAAATGTCCAAGGCTTACGCCAAAAAATAAAAAGCCCGTAATTGGCCAAAGTCGTATATATATTAAGATTCACCATAAACCTAACCTATTAAAGGCTTAATTAAATAATAAAATGTTGAGGTAACAATTTTAAAATTTTAATTTAAATTTCTTAACGCTTATCGATCCCTTCTCTAAGCTAACGATAGGTTCAAGGCCATTGTGCTATCGCTGCTATCGATAGATATTTTGCCAGCTGTGCAATTGCTTGTGGCCGCATTTACTTCATCTTCAATTTGTTTATTTTACGCAAATATGCTGCCCAAACTGAAGATTTCCGCATTCTTGCTCAAGGTAGGGCTCCCACAATATCATAGATCCAAGATTCCTAATCTAGAACTCTCTAACTACAGCGTTTGGAGCGAACAAAGCAGCAGTGCAGCGGCTGTTTGTATGGAGTTTTCTACGGCGACGGAACATTGCTCCTGTTGAGTTTCAACATTGAGTCGAGTTTGGGACAATTAAACTACGAGCAGATTCAGCACAGATTCCCAGCAGAGCTGGATCTCTGCGGTTTGGTCAAATTCGGTGACTGCAGCGACGGGGAGGCGCACCTTAATGATGTCATCAAATCGGTGGACATCACCGACAATCCCATTCTGTTGCAGTGCCAGCTGGGCACTTTGGTGGGCATGCGGGCCTCGTTCTTTGTGCACGGCAAGCTGGAGGAGGTGCCCTACGAGGTGATGGAGGCCGACCAGCTGTACAGTGACTTTTGCTTCACCCGCCTACAGTGCGGCTTCTATTTGCAAACAGCACCAACGCCAGAGTCAGTGGCTCGAGAGATGCATGTGCTGCGCAAGCGTGTGGCCGATGGCACTCTGGTTTTTAATGTTCCACACACCAAGATCTTTATCAGCAGCTGTGGCCCGCTGGACACAAGGTTTACCAGTGGAGAATCGCAAATTCAGGATCTAATTAACGCGATTCCCAATCCCGGGCAGCCCGCGAAGGAAGCTGATAAGAAGAAGGCATCGAAAACTGCTCCAGTCAAGCACTTGGCTCCCATTGGCTGCGACTACGAGGTGATTCCCATCGATGTAATGCGTTCTCGCAGTCGTGATCCCGTGACTCGCAACTCACCGCCGCATCCGGCACTCAGCATTGCTGTGACCACCGAAGAGCAAAGCCGCGTCCAGGTGCCCTTGGAAATCGAAGCCATGGCCATTCTGTGCAGAAAGACCAAGCTCCAGCGGCTGTACGATGTGCTCATCGAGAGCATTTGCCGTGCACTGCGCCTGTTCGAGTTGAGCCTGATCGAACACCTCACCGAAACGGAGAGTGGCAAGCTGCTGGTCCCAGTGAGCTATCACTTTTATCCCCAAGAGTTTGGACACTTTGTGAGCTGCGCATATCTAGAGGATTTGGGTGACGATGATCCCAATATGCAGGAGAGACGCAAGCGTCTGCACAGGCAGTTTGCTTTGCCCGTCAGTCGTCCCTACTTTCGCAGGGCCAACCAGCTGAGATTTTTGGTGGAGGCGGAGGATGTTCCCTGGTCGCCACTGATGAACACACACTTGGGCGTTCGGCCCAGCGGTGTGAGCGATGGCAAGGAGTACTTAGTGAATGGCAACTATCACTACTATCACTATCTGCAGCAACAGGTGCAGGATAAGGGTTGGGGCTGCGCCTACCGCTCCCTGCAGACAATCTGCTCTTGGTTTGTGCTGCAGGGCTACACAAATGCAGCGATACCCACGCACTTGGAAGTGCAGGAATATCTGCACAAGATCAACGATAAGCCGGCCGCCTTTGTGGGCTCCTCGCAGTGGATTGGCTCAACGGAGATTAGCATGTGTCTGCAGGGATTCCTGAATGTGGATTCGAAGATTTTGCATGTGGCCTCTGGCGGGGAATTGGCCACCATTGCCTCCGAGCTGGCCATGCATTTCCAGACGCAGGGCACTCCCGTGATGATTGGTGGCGGCGTGCTGGCCCACACAATTATTGGCGTAGACTATTGCGTGCAGACGGGACAGGTGAAGTTCTTAATTCTGGATCCGCATTACACAGGCGCCGATGAACTGGCTACCATTCAGATCAAGGGCTGGTGCGGCTGGAAGGGCATGGATTTCTGGACTAAAAACAGCTACTACAATCTGTGCATGCCCCAAAGGCCGATTTTGTATTAAGTTAAGGAGGGTTCTTAGCACTCTTGGGTGGGAATGAGGTCGAGAAGTTCGAGCACACAAGGCTCTGTCAAAAGGGAATTTATACACAGTCTTTAATTGTTTAATTGTAGTTCTTTTAAATTAAAAAAACAAAGAAGAAAAGGTCTTCTGTTATTTTTTAATTGTAGTTCTTTTAAATGAGAAAAGAAAGAAGAAAAGGTCTTCTGTCATTTTTTAATTGTAGTTCTTTTAAATTAAACAAGAAAGGAAGCTAACTTCGGAACACCGAAGTTTGTATACCCTTGCA
>JAEIIH010000299.1:0-13992 GCA_018904745.1 Drosophila orosa
TCTGAACATAAAATACACGTGTAGGTCACACGGGGCTTGTAACAAACTGCAGCAATTTAGAGCGCAGATTAATCTTGAAGCAAACAGAAGTTCCCCTTTAGACTTTTGCATAAATGTGCACATTTCTGGCTTCACAGATCTGTACACAGGGGAATCTCCCCCTTTAATCTCTCTTGCTCTCCACACTTGACTTTAATTTCCTTCTCCCCTCTTGTGAATCCTTTCAGACGCCCCATGGTGCGGACACTGCAAGGCTCTGGCTCCCGAATACGCCAAGGCTGCCCAACAGCTGGCCGAGAAGGAGTCGCCCATCAAGCTGGCCAAGGTCGATGCCACCGTTGAGGGTGAGCTTGCCGAGCAGTATGCTGTTCGCGGCTATCCCACACTGAAGTTCTTCCGCAGCGGCGCTCCCGTCGAGTACAGCGGTGGTCGTCAGGCCGCCGACATTATTGCCTGGGTGAACAAGAAGACCGGTCCCCCGGCCAAGGATCTGACCAGCGTGGCTGAGGTCGAGCAGTTCCTGAAGGACAACGAGATTGCCATCATTGGTTTCTTCAAGGATACCGAATCGGAGGAGGCCAAGACCTTCACCAAGGCCGCCAACGCTCTGGACTCGTTTGTCTTTGGTGTGAGCAGCAATGCCGATGTGATTGCCAAGTACGAGGCCAAGAACAATGGAGTGATCCTGTTCAAGCCCTTCGATGACAAGAAGTCTGTGTTCGACGGCGAGTTGACCGAGGAGAGCCTGAAGAAGTTCGCCCAGGTGCAGTCCCTGCCTTTGATCGTTGACTTCAACCATGAGTCCGCTTCCAAGATCTTTGGCGGCTCGATCAAGTCGCATCTGCTGTTCTTCGTGTCCAAGGAGGCCGGCCACATTGAGAAGTACGTGGATCCGCTGAGGGAGATCGCCAAGGAGTACCGCAACGACATTTTGTTTGTGACCATCTCGTCCGACGAGGAGGATCACACTCGCATCTTTGAGTTCTTCGGCATGAACAAGGAGGAGGTGCCCACCATTCGTCTGATCAAGCTGGAGGAGGACATGGCCAAGTACAAGCCCGAATCGAATGATCTGTCTGCCGAGACTATTGAGGCCTTCCTTAAGAAGTTCCTCGACGGCAAACTGAAGCAGCATCTGCTGTCGCAGGATCTGCCCGAGGATTGGGACAAGAACCCCGTCAAGGTGCTGGTCTCCAGCAACTTTGAGAGCGTTGCCCTGGACAAGAGCAAGAGCGTGCTGGTTGAGTTCTATGCCCCATGGTGCGGTCACTGCAAGCAGCTGGCTCCCATTTACGATCAGCTGGCCGAGAAGTACAAGGACAACGAGGACATTGTCATTGCCAAGATGGACTCGACCGCCAACGAGCTGGAGAGCATCAAGATCTCATCCTTCCCCACGATCAAGTACTTCCGCAAGGATGACAACAAGGTCATCGACTTCAATCTGGACAGGACTCTGGATGATTTCGTCAAGTTCCTCGATGCCAACGGTGAGGTGGCTGATGCTGAGCCTGTTGAGGAGACCGAGGAGGAGGAGGAGGCGCCCAAGAAGGATGAATTGTAAATCCAACACATAAACACAAACACAACACAAAACAAACGAAACAAAAATCCAACAACTATGAACAGCAACATCCGTGCAACAAACAACAAAAAATGCCACAACTAGCAACGTACATTCTGTAGTTTATTCCCTAACAACAACGTCTTCTCTCCGGCGTCGTCTGCTCGCTCGCTGGCTTCCGCCCAGAGTTTCCCCATTCCTTCGACTGAGTTTTTGTCAGTTTTGAGGCGTTGATGGGGTCAGCTGGGCGGGGCAACGTCTGCGGCTGCTGCGACGCCATCAAAAGCATTTTTCCCGCCCACGGTTTTTTATTCGCAATACTTAAATTTCTGCCTGTTGCATTTGCCTTGCAACTCGGCTTTTATTTAACTTGACGCTCTCTGCGCGATGTTACGTCCGTTGATCTGCGTAAACTTAACAAAAAATATTCAGTTTTAATGAAGAATGAGCGATAAATTTTAATATGTAATTCTTTAAGTTTTCTATTTTGGAATTTTTAGAATCATTGAAAGAACTGATTACGAACGTAACAAAAATAAAGTTGGTAAACAACGTTAAAACAAGAAAATGTGTTGGTTTTTATTGGGGTTGAGTCGTAAATTAATTAATTAAGTCTATGGGGGAACATACGTTTTTGCAGTTTCTAGAATAATCGCTCAGTGTAGCAGTAATTTAAACAAAAAAACTTATTTGTGAAAGAAATAAACAAATTTTCAAGCTGCAATTTACCGTTACTCTTGACATCCGTTCTACATGCAATTTTACAGCATGTAAAACATCGCAAGAGGTTATCACGATAGTCAACAAAAACAATTGTAGTGACGCCTAATGTTGTCATCGATAATAGTGCAATCGATGTTTTGGCAGCTCCCGGCGTAAGATTTCAAAACAGACTTCTATATTCAAGTTTCAAGTATTTTTGTAAAGTCTGCTTATAATTTTAATGTACAAGGGAGATGCATTTTTAAAATCTTGTCAAACCCGATGGTACCCAATCACATATCGATAGGTATACCGACTACCCATAATTGTACAGTGTTGAACAAGATGAAGTGGTATTGTGTTACCTTGTTTATGCGGCTGCAGAGAGGAACGAATAACTTTGAGAATTGGTTCTTCGTGATTTCACAGTTTAATGGTAACTAGTAGATAAATTAAAGAAGGAGACAGGTACTTAAGGGTATTTAATATATTATAAATATAATAAAAATATTAATAAAATATGTGGTATTGTGTTAGCTTGTTTATGCGTTTTAAATGAGGAATTAAAAACTATGTGAATTGGTTCTTTGTGATTTCACAGTTTAATGGTAACTAGTAAATAAATTAAAGAAGGAAACAGCTGCTTATAAGTATTTAATATATTATAAATAAAATAAAATTATTAATAAAATATGTGGTATTCTGTTACCTTGTTTATGCGGCTTCAGAGAGGAACGAATAACTTTGTGAATTGGTACTTCGTGATTTCACAGTTTAATGGTAACTAGTAAACAATTTAAAGAAGGAGACAGGTGCTTAAGGGTATTTTATTTAATATATTATAAATAAAATAAATATATTAATAAAATATGTTGTAATTGTGTTACCTTATTTATGCGATTTAGGTGAGGAACTAATAACTTTGTGAATTTGTTCTTCGTGATTTCACAGTTTACCGGCATCTAGTCATCTTGTTGACAAGTAAATATATGAAAGAAGGAGACAGGTGCATAAAGATGTACAAAATACTATAAATAATAAGATATTACATAATAATATACACAATATTTTCTATTTATTTTATTTTTTTGTTTCGACATTAAAAAATACTTCAGTCTCGACATATGATACATTTATAATTTTAAGTTAAAAAATAATTACAACGCATAAACGCATTAACGGCGACAGGACTACACTTTCCAACACTGACGTAACGCAACGGCTTCGCGCCTGTTTCGTTTCCACGTTGTCCTTAATCACGCATTCGGATTTATTGACTTAATTTGCTAATAGAATATAGTGCAACTAAACTGAACAACAAGACCTACAGAACGGCTACACACTCAAAACAAACGAAACGCCAGGCAGCCGATGCTTTCCGCACAAGTTACGAAACAATTTAATATGAAGCGTGAGGGCGGCATTTCACGATGTGCGATAAACGCGATATACCGCAGATGCGCGTGGTATAAACCCATCATCTGACGGAAGCTCTTTAATCGGTTCTGCTGCTCCTGCTCGATGTATAAAAAGTATATGTAAACAGTGCGCCGCCAATTAAAATCGCGAAATTAATATGTTTCCGCGCAATTCAATGTGCTGCAGTGCGTGTTGTGAAGGACTAGCCAAATTTCCTGCGTAAAGCCTCCAAAAAAACTAACATTTACACAGGTACGTACGCATATGTATATGTATGTATGTATGTTTTCTTTTGGCCTTTTTTTTTCTTCTTTTTTTTTTATAAATTTGCGTGCAAGGGTCGGAGGGGGGATGTGGGTGTGGGGGGAGCCTGACTTTCACTGGAATAACGAGTTTGTTTCATTGCGAATCTTTGCATTTGCATTCATCATATCGCTTCACACTTTCCAGCGGCATGAGTTGCCTTTGCGAGCCACAACAGGCTTCCGGGAGGAGGAGAAACAGGCGGCGGAACAGTGGCAGCGCTGCTGAGGACGATTTCGACAAGGTCAGCATTGAGGCCAATGCAGACGATAGTGAATCCATATCCTCGGAACCGGATCCGGATCTCCAGATGGAAAACAACGAACCAAAGGACGCTGAAGAGCCGGAGCCGGTGGAGTTTGGTCGTTTGGGTGAAACGCGGCGCAAAATACGCGATGCCATTGCGGCCCTGAACGATGACAATGGCTTCGACAAGCGTATGGCCCGCCTGCTGGCGCAATTCGAGGGGTAAGTCGTCGTCGTCTCCGTTGTCTTAAAACAGCTGCTTGAATTCGGATATTTACTCAAACATAATACCTTTCCAGTGCCATTCGTGAGGAGTTTGAGCGGGCGCAGTATTCGCCTCCCCAGTGCCGTCAGCTGGCACGCATCGTAGTTGGACTCACGGACATTGTGCACAGCATGATGCAGGGCCGTGGACTTGAGCTGGATGAGAACTACTGGCAACGCATGTGCCAGATTGTTGGCTACTACATATCCTGCGAATTGTGCGCCGCCCAGGCTTCGGTGGAGGCTGACAAGTGCATTATTAATCGGATAAATACCTGCCTCAAGCTGTATGTGGAGCATGGCGAAGGTGGCCCTGGTGTTCATAGGGAGCATGTGCTGCGCACTCTCCTGGCAGCGCCCAAGCTGTTCAACAGAGCCAGCATACTGTCTGTTCTATACAGGTTTGCATATATATTTAAATTATTCAATTAAATGATTAAAAATAACATTTCTTACCTTATTTTAAAGCCGCCTCTTTCCCCACTGGTCCATGCCCAGTATTATGATTCAAGCGGAAATGCCCGACAAGCTGTACATCGAATATATACTCATTTTCTATTACTGGTACCGCCTGGAGCCGGACGAGTCCCTCAAGGAGCGCATTGTGACATTTGCCGACAAGTTTATGAGGCCATCGGAATCGTTGACCACCAGGAGTATGTATGCCGCCTATTTGCCCAAATTAACCGTCCAGAGTACGGCCACGCGAGCCATATTGAATTATTTGAGGCAGAACAGCTGCACCAGTCTGCACATGGCCAGCAGGATGGATAATAGACCGCCGCAGGCCAATGAAGTGGTAAGTTAAAAGGGTTTATTAGTTAAGCCTGGAATACTAGCTTCTTTTCTCAGTTTAGAAAGCTCTTTCCAGGCTTGATTTCTCTGTTTTTAATGCCTTAACTATGATGTTTAAGTAAAAGGTCTGATTAGGATAAGCTTTCGACAGCAAAAGCCTTTGTCGGCGCAGTTAGTCGCGTAACCAGACACTAGCTGGCTTCCTTAAGCTCTCCCAAAAATGACTACAACCTCTGCTGAGTGCCGCAGGCAGTAATCAAGCCTTACAACCCTAAATCTACACCACAATTAACTCATTCTTCTTAATAATTCCCTCCACAGGTGCTCAGTTCGGATGATGAGGATAGTTGCCCCATGTGGAATGCCAGTTTGGCAGCCACACCGCCTGTAACAACGAACCATAATCCGCCTGCTTTCCTGCAGAACCTTTGCCGGAATGCCCGCCACTTGGAGCCTTGCAAGCGTGCCAATGCTCTCTTTAGCGGCATTGATAGTTCCGTGGAGATTGTGGATCTGCGCGATTCCGACGATGAGATGGAAATGTTCTCTGTTAACTTCAATGTGCCCGCCAGCGTAGATGGCATCATTTCGAACTCCAACTCAAATTCGAACGATGCTGCGCAACAGGATGACACTGTAAATGTCACACGCATCTATCCCAGCAACCTGCGAACCTATGAGCGAACAGTAGCTAACATACCGCCACCGCCGCCGCCGCCCACCGCCACACAGTACACAGTACCGCGCATTGTGAATAGCTATAGTTGCCGCAGGGATAGCCTACATTTGGTGTCCACCACAGCGCCGCATCTGGTCGATCAGAGTGTACAAACGTTGGCGGATGAGCAGCCGGCGCAGGATCTTGATCCCTATCGCAGCATCTTTCCACGACGCAGCAGGAGCAGCAGCAGCATTGCTGAGAGCGGTCAGCAAACGCCGCTGTATCACTGCCGTCAATCTTCTAGTCAAAACAGCAACACCAGCAGCAGCAACACCAGCGAGGCGTCGCTTCTGAAGAAACAGGTTACCTTTAGTGCCCAGCATTTGGGTGCCACTGCCCCAAGCGGTGGGGCTTCGCCAGCAGCAGGCGTCGCTGCATCAAAGAAATCGTCAATCAAGCGTCATAGAAGAACATCTAAAGCAGAACGCATTGAGATGATACGTCGAAAGGCGCGAAATGGTAAGAGAGAGCTCCCAGGTTCTTTCACTTTGAATCTTACTAATAGTTTCCTTTCATTTGCAGAGCACTTTCAGGCCAGCGAGCGAATGTTTGCCAAGCTGGATGCCAAGAATCAGCAAACTATATGCGATAACCATTTAACGCCCACCACCAGCAATGCCTCAAGTGGAACGCCCACAAGGATACACCCGGCCACATCTAGCCATAACAAGAAGGTGGGGCTGCCAACTCCGCCAGCTTCGACGCACAGTTCCAGCAGTCCGTGCCATGTTCCCAACGTAACCACCACCAGCCGCCACCAGAAATCCAAGTGGCCAACGGATGGCCAAATCAAGTTCTACAACGAATTGTTGAGCCAGCAACGCGAGAAGATTCGACGACGCAGATTGATGATAAAGCAGGAGAAGATAACGCGTATCGACAATCATGTGATGATGAAGGAGGAGCGCAAGCTGATTAAGAAGGCCAGAAAGCGAAAGCGGCAATTGCTGCGCGAAGAACAGGCGCAGAATGTGCTTCAGGCGGCGCCTAGAATTAAGAAAGCCGCGGCTACCAAGGTCAGGTATCCCGTTGTAAGACTGAAACGTATAAATCTCAAGAGCCAGGAATCAGAAGGGCCGCCTCAGCAGAAGGAGCAACAAAAGGAGCTCAAGGAGCATCATGATCTGCTTGAGCCACAGCAAATGGACGACCAACAGCCAGTGGAAAATAACCAGCATCAAGAGGAGCAGGAAGATGAGGAGGAGGAGGAGCCACAGCTGGACGAGGACAGTCAGCAGGAGCTAGATGCTGCTGTGGTGCCACATCCGGCGGCCGAGGAGGAACAACTGATGCAGCATTTGCTCGAGGAACTGGAAGAGCAACTGCAGAAGCATCAAGAGGATCTTCACCAGGCGAATGGCGAGACACAATCCCCATCCGAGGGAGACAAGCCGCAGCTGCAGGAAAAGCCCAAGCGAAGGCGGCGAAGGAAAACGAAGCGAACCCTCTGGACGCACGTCAAGAATAAAAAGATGAAGAAAAGCTACCTGCAAGCTTCTTGTCCTGCTATGGATTTACAAGCGGATGATGTGACCGAAGCTGTTTTTATAGCTTCTATAGAGCCAGAGCCAGCGCCAGATGAAGAACCACACACAGAACCTGACCCGGTGCCAGTCCCCGTTCCTGTTCCCGTTGCCGAACAAACAACAACAGCAACACAAGCAACAGATCCTGCCGCCTACGAGTTTGATCAAGAGTTGGTGCCCGAAGTAGGCAACGAACTGGAGATCATTGCAGCTCCCATGCTTGAGCCGGATGATGGGGATGAGGAGGACTCTGGGGCCCTTCTATCGCCGACGCACAACCTCGAGCTGGTGACCAGCCGTGTTCCGGTTTATTTGCTCAACGGTGAGAGTCGCGATGTTAGCACTCCGCTCTCCAGCAGCCAGTTTAGTAGTGCCAGCGGTTCAGAGCCATAAAAAAAAGGTATGGATAGATTAGATTAGGAAGCCCCCACCAAGCACAAGCCCCCCAGTGCTATGCAATTCCAATCGTAGTCCCCACCAAAGACCCAATAATAGCAAGATGAGTAACGCCACAAGCTCTCAACGAATGCTCGTTATGCATCTTGTTATTTTTAGGCATTTGCATGCAACCCTGTCATTGTCCTTGTCCTTGTCTTTGGCCTGTAATAGTATTTGTGTTCTCTCTGAAATGGCAGTTCTTATACCTTATAGACTCTATTGTAGTAAATTTACAAATTGTTGAACGTTTATGTTTAGTATTTCTTTTCTGTTTGCAATACACACGACTCGGCTTCGAGTCCACACGCGTACCAAAATCCCTGGCATTAAGGCAATGTCAATTTAACAAAAAAACAAATACAAATTGTAATATTCTTTAATGCGAGTAAAATATATAATCTAAGCAGCAACTGTTTTAAAATCGGTTTGGTTTTATTTGCGGGAAAATAATTAAGGTGATGTTGGTATCCTATTTCTTTAAGCTTCTTACAGCTGAATGAAATATTTTTAAATATTCCAGAAATAGTAGTCAAAGTTGTAGGTCAAACATAATCAAAGTGAAACCAAAACACTCATTGCTTTTCTATATGGAGAAAACATGGAAAGCTTCTGATTATTATATATTTTTTACGAGCTCAAGGCAAGTTTATGGAGAATACGATAACCCACGTCTTAGGTAGAGAGAGACCATGTAAAAGCTATAAGTATACAATATACAAGTAACAATTCCCGCAGGTCGCCGCATTGTCCTTGAGAGACAGAAACGCTTCTCTTTCGAGACAAGCGAACGGATTTACCTTAAAAGTCGCAGTCTATATCGAAATCATCCTTCCTCGTCGGACCACATTGAGAAGATCCATCGCACACGCGAGCAATTGGCCAACGTCAAACAACAGCTTGACCATGAAATAGAACTCCTGAAGGAAGTTAGAAACAGTTCGAATAATAGGAAGGACGAAAGACTAATGACCTGGGACGAGAGGTTTCGCGCCAATCGGCCAAGAGCCGGTGTCTTGGTTGCCAACAAACAGCATGGTCCTGCACGTGACCTGTGTGCTTCTCCTGGTAAAGTATGTAAGGTATATTGTGGAACTGTTGATATAAGGTCTTCCGTCAAAAGGTGATTTAAAGAAGACCGCGTTCAAAGGAGATTTAAAGAAGCCCGCATTCAAAGAAGTCAATTTACCGTCACAGGGACTTCCACCAAAAGAACTAATTTCAAGAAAACCACCGCCTAGGTGGCAGCCAAGAGAGCTGGCTCCCAGGGGACTTCCGCCAAGAGAAATTCCCCCTAAAGATTTTACTCAGGGAAAGCTACATCTAAAGCGAATTCCGTCAAGAGGTCTTTCGCCTCGAGGAATTCCCCCTAAAAATTTTACTCAGGGAAAGCTGCAGTCAAAGCTGCATCATCATCCATCAAGAGATCTTCCGCCACGAGCAATTCCCTCTAAAGATTTTACTCAGAGAAAACCACAGCCAAAGAGAATTCCGCTAAAGGAACTCCCGCCTAAAGAACCTCCACGAAAAGCACTCATAACAAGAAAACCACCACCCAAGAGTTCCACTCAAAAAGAACTTGAGCCGGGAAAAATCCCGCCCAAGGAAATTACCACAAGAAAACCCAAATCAAAGGATGAATCCATTCCAAAGGATAAATCCCTTTCAAAGGATGAACCCATACCAAAGTTGGATCCTCTACTAAAGGTAGAACCCATACCAAAGGAGGAATCCATACCAACGGAGAAACCCATAGAGAAACCCATGCAAGGAGAACTTAGGTGCGTTGATTCCACGCCTGAAAACCTCGCAGCCCGAATCAGTGGTGGCTGTTGTCACTGTTGCTGTTATCCAATCCATTCAATCTGTCGCCCCCCCTGTCAAGGTGGCAATAGAACTACAAATTGTTGCTGTAATATCGCATTTAATCGGGGTATTCAGCACGGTATACCCTTCTGTACCGCACAACGGCGTGTAACTGATCTTAATACGCAGGAAACTTTCCGTAATAGATACATCGGTACATCGCCGCCTCGTAGGTCGGTCGGCCAGCAGTGCAGCTCCAGGCTGGGCAAGTCACCGACGTCTCTTCGTGAGAGCTCAAAGGAGAAAAATAAAGAACAATTCAGGGAGAAAGAGAAAGAACCAATCAGGGAGAAAAATATAGAACCATTCAGAGATGGAAGAACCTCAAAGAATGAAAAGATAATAAAGGGGAGAAAGGAGTATAAGCCTCCAGTAAGTTTTAAACGAGATAAGCCTACAGTAAGTTCTATACGAGAAAAGCCAAAAGTGTGTGCACCAAAGAAGGAAATCACCAAGCTTAATGCGGTTCCTCCAAAACCTTCTCCTACGAAGGAGCAACCATTTGGTGGGAATGAACGCTTGCACGAGAAGTACTTGAATATGTACTACCAAGAAAATAGCAAGGAAGACCTCCAAGAAGGTGTATGGACGGTACCCACATACACAAGACTGCCACCAAAGAATGTAAAACCAACAGAATCTCCTGTGAATCCAATTCATTGGGAAAACTCTATTAAAGGCAAAGCACAACTCAACTTCAAGGAAGGACAAAGAGTTTCCATACCTAAGGAGAGCAATCAACCGATTGAAAGTCGTGCATATTCCCAACACCAAAAATCAGCCAAGTGTCAGGATAAAGATCGCCCAGCGTTGAGACAAGAGACCAGGCAGTTCACCAAAGAGTGCGTTGTGGTGCGTGAGGTTCCAACGAATGTAAATCGCGAACGATCTCCTTTGCCTAGGGAATCGGATTCGGAAGGCACTGGTTATGCCTCACTGCCTGTCAAGCGTCAAAGCAATCCTCCTCCAACAAGGCAGCCGGGGAGCACCACAACAGAGACTCGACGCTGGCAAGAGACATCCTCGCGGACATATGCCTTAAGCAGTACCGAGAAGTCCAACCAAGATCGGCAAAGTAACTTAAGTAGAGGAACACGATCACCTCGAATGCCCCAAAGCACAACTACTAATTCACATCGGCAAAGTAACCCAAGTCCTATTTCATCTCGACGAGCCCAAACCCCACTTTCGGAATCTTCTTACGAAACAAGAATTCTTAATCCCCATTACCAGTCCAAGGATCATCGGGGTAACTATAGTTCGCAAGAAGGCTCTGATGAACCCACTGACAACAAAAGCATTGAGGAATCTTTCAGTATATCAAGCCATAAGACATCCGAATCACATGATTCATTACATAATGAATCTCAGCATGTATGCTTTCAATTACCTAAAGACTTTAAAGACTCTGTAACGAGTGAAGAAGAGGAGCCCGAAGCAGGTTTCCATAGAATACGAAATGATTCTCCTAGTAGACAGTCAAAGGCTCGAAATCTGTACCAAGGGGATGACAGTGAATATTCAAGGTTATTCAAAACCGGGGATACTCATAAGTATAGTTCGGATGAAGGCTCTGCCTTTGGGGAATGTCTCAGTGTATTAAGCGGAAAGTCATACCGATCATGTAATGAATCTCCGCGAGTAAGCTTGCGAACAACAAAGTCTAGAGACTTGAAAAACTCCTTAACAAGTGAGGAAGAGGAGACCGATAAAGCCTTCCCTAGAATAGGAAACGATTCTCCTTATAGACAGTCTAAGGCTCGAAATCTCAATGAAGACAATCAATATTCAAGCCAGGATAATTCAAGTTACACAGATGACATTCAGTCCAGATTTGATGGATATGAAACAGCGCGGTCCATTGATGCCAAGAAGCAGCATTATTTACCATCGGACAGGTCTTCCTCACCCCATAAAAGCTGCGACAATGAACTGCCCTTCGTGAAGACTGTCTGCGAAAAGCGAACACGCACAGTGACCTTCAAGGATGAGCAGGGCGAACTGAAAAAGCTTCGCCAGGAAGAGGAGCATTGTAACTCTCATATTGATTGGGAGCAGGCACTGAAATATCGCCAGGCCAAAACACCTATCCCAAATGATAATTACACTTTTCGTAAGTCTAAACTACTTGTTTATATAAAGTAATAATAATATTTAATTCAAAACCACCAGGTTCCAGCAGTTCGGCCGAGCACACCTGCCTTGAGTCCAGCGGCAGCGAGGATGAGGCGGACTACGATAGCTGCCGGGAAACAGCATCTTGTAAGGAAGAACCGAACTATCCTCCTCCCTTTAAGGCCTGTCCCTGCATGTACGAAACCTATCGCCAGCTGGCAGCCATGTGCCGTAGTCGCAAAAGTCCTAATTATAGATAGTTGGAGTTGCAACAATTGTTTTGTTTTATATATATTTTTTTTGTACAAAGCCAAACATTAAATTTGATTTAAAACATAAAACATAAGCAAATACAATATGATTAAAGTGTCTTTGATGGAATCCTGGGGCTCACATTGCGCGTCCTTGCCCGCGTGAAGCGATCCTCGGTGAGATTTCGCCGTAAATCGCGAGCCTGTTCCTCATACTCATTGGCCAGGTCCTCCTGGTGTCTACAGCGTACGCGTTCCTCTTCCAATTCGTGCTGTTTTGGCGGAAATAAAGAAATAACAAATGAAATAAATATAACAAAAATATAAAACTCACCAAAGTATGTTGATAAAGACGCTCCAAACGATCCATTTCATTTCTGGCTCTAATGCCGGCATCATTCTGACGCTGCTGATCATTGTGCAAGCGCTCCATTATGTGATCTGTGGTTTCGGTGGTGACCTTCTTCACAGCCTTCGATTGCTGCAGTTCATCTCGCAACTTTTCACACTGCCTTTCCAGCTTTTAGAAGGGCGAAGAAGATGGGTTACAATTGTATTCACAAATGTAAAGCAAAAGCTACTCACTCACAAGCAAGTTTGTTAGAAAATTGTGTTAGAAAACGTAGTAAACTACACGATAGGTTAGGTTACAGCTACTGATAGTGGTTGAAACCCGAGCGAAAGCTCACCTTTTTACGCGTTTCATTCACTTCTTGGAGCTCGGCATTCAGTTTGTCCTTCTCCACATCCAGTTTGTCGCACAGCTCCTGACGTGCCTCAAGATTAACCTTTTGTATACGCAAATCATCGCGAGCATTCTCCAGTTCTCGCTGCAGGCAACGCGTCGATTGCCGCTCGGCAGCCAGCTGCACCTCCATCTCGTCGAGTGCACACTGGCGGCACTTCAGTTGATCCTTCAGGCGACGCACCTCACACTCCAGGTCGCAGATCTGTCGCCGGAACTCGGCTGCCTCGCACTCCAGACTCTGATTGTTACCCTCGAGGGCCACTTGATCCTGGCTGAGGCAGTGGTAGTGATCCAGCAGCTCGTCGCGCTCCTTTTCCTTTAATTTAGAACGCACCTGTATAGTGACTCCAGCTCATACTGTTATTCTAGACTTAAGGCTAACAACTGACCTTCTGGGTGAGCAGATCCTCGGCCTTCTTTACCTCCTGAACGTACTTGTGCAGCTGCTGCTTCATGTTGGCCACCTGCTGCTCCGAATCGGTGAGCTTCTTGTGCAGCGTCCTGGCCTCCACCTGGGCATCGCTCAGCTTGTCCATCAGCCGGCTGTGGCAACAATCATTGCAAGAGATTATTATTATAAAAACTTCGCTAATGATCGAAGAGGAGTTGCCTCAGCGCGGAAGCAGTTCTCCCTCCTCTAATGACTTTTTTTTTCTTTATCACTCACCCATTCTCTGCGATTGCCTCATCGCGGCTGGCTTTGAGTGCCACAATCTGCTGGCGCAGCGTTTTACTTTCCGTCGAGGTCTCCGTCAGTTCTGAGTCGCGTTGCCGGTTCCTGCTGGTCAGCTTGCTGTGGCAACCGAAGAGAAGAGAGTATAATGAGTGGATATATATATAGGTATATGTTTATATATAGTGAAGAAATCAATTGGAATCAATGCCAGCGCGTAGGCCACAAAAACCTGACCCTCTTCCGAGTTGACCATAAAAAGAGAGAGGGGGTCAGTCATAGCCGACACTGGGGGAAAAGAATTTCATAAAGAAAGTGCTCTTAACTTTAGACACTGTTAGAAAATAAATAAATATCTTTGAGC
>JAEIIH010000308.1:0-47782 GCA_018904745.1 Drosophila orosa
ATAACTTTTAACCATGAAATAGATGCAAAAGTAAAGTTTAATATTACACCGACAAAGTTTCCATAACATGTACCGTTTAGCAATTTACCACAGGCACTTTATGTCCTTGGTTTATTTTCCCGAACTATTTTTCTGAACGAAACTATTAAAGTTTCTTGGACCATCTGCCATAAAGGCACTCGTAAAGAGACTCTTGTTACGCCCAACATATGTGCACGCATATTTTCAAAGGCATTATGGTCGGCATTCGATGAAAATGCCAGTTGAGAGCGGCTTTTCCTCTTGAATTAGCATCGCTCTCTAAGCCTCTTTGGCTGAGAACGCCGTAAGCCTAAAATTAGACCCATGAAGCTGCAGATAATGCGCCAGCTTAGGACCTAATACGATTTTCCGAGTGCAAACTAGCCGGGGGTTTTTCACTGCTGAAATTTTCCGCTGGAGGACTCGTACAATATATGTGAGTGTTGCCACCGCCACCGCAGCTAACTCATTTAGTTGGCGCTTCATCAGGCTCTAGGGTTCAGCGCTGTCAAGGCCAAGCCAGAAAGTGGTTTTTGTGTGGGTGCCAGTGCCACCGTTGCCCTATGCAAAAATTCGCTGGGAGCTGTTTTAAAAAGATTGTATACAATTTTTCAATGGCAAGTCTCTGGCGATTGGATGGGGGGAAAATCGGGAAAACTGTCGGATCCGTTTATGCTTACAGCAAGTGCAATTAGTCTGGCCAAGCGAGACGCCGAGATTTTCTAATTAACGTCAAAGGAAAATCTCTCTTTATTTGTCGGCCTTGAAATTTGATGGTCAACTAATTGAGAGCCAAAGATTTTCGGGCCATTAAGCTGGCGTATATGTGGGTATGTGTTCGGGCCAGGCCTTTAAACAAAGCACAGAGAGGAAAAACAGCCATGAAGTATTGTTATTAAAATATCAGCAACATATAAAGCATTATAACATTTGTATACTCTTGTACAAGAGCCTTCAAGTGAAAATCAATCAATCTTGTGTTCCTTAGCCTTTTCTTCTCTTTCTGAAATGTTTTCCCATCGACTTTCGATTTGTAATCCTGCATTTATAAGGCTTTTCTCTGCCTGTACATTTGCGGGGGAAACTCCAGACGGCGTGAAAAGTGCTGCTGTAGATTTCCCATGAAACACACTTGAAACCCACTTGAGAACAAAGCAACAGGGATTCATGTCGCCCAGGTCCTAACCATTAATTTGTGAAATTTACAGACATTTGACTTCACTCAAACAAGTGCACGAGGCCTGCCTGCTCCACGTGTGCGCGCGAGTGGAGGCAGTTTTTGTGAAAATTCGAGGCGCGGAGAGCTGGTGAGTTGAATAACAAATTTCTCAATGGAGAAAAAATTTGCTGTTCAAGCAGCGAATATTATTAAAAGTGTATCCTATTAGAGCGTCAGTGGGGCGCATCACATCAAAGTGAAAATTCATATTGGATGGCAACGTGTAACGCCGAAAGTCAGTTGGCAACATTGTAATATGGAAATGTTGCTCCCACGGCCCTGCCCGTTCGCAAAAAAGGCATCCAGCGTTACGCATACGACACATAAGCCGAGCAACAAGAGCCACATTATGGCAAGGCTTATACCATCGCCCACCAAAGGCACCGCAGATATAATGAAAAAAGAAATGAAAAGACAACATGTCCAATAAAAGCGCAACTGTAGGCTGCTCTTTTCTCTTGTTGTCTGTTGATGTTGTGCTCCTCTTTGAAGGTATTAACGATTTCTCCTGAAGTTTGCTACGAAAACAACTAAAAAAGAGCATTTTCCCAGAAACAAATATTGTTTTGTTAGGAAGGTTTTGGGTGAAAACCACATTTTAAATAAAATGTTGTTATACAATAAATATGGGAGTTGTTTTCTATAAATAATAAATGAATTTATATAAGCAGCTTACTTTCTTAGATCAACCACTAAATATTAAAAAATAAAATACATAGTGAACATATTTTGAAATTATTTTCCTCGAAAGGGTATAACGATCTTCGGTCCTTTGGGTCCTGGCCTTATTTTATTTGAACACATGGGTTAGGTAAAGGGACAAGCAAAAAGCTTAAGAATTGAGCATGTAATTTTCGGGGGTCATGTGTGTATGGGGCCTTTGTTTACAATGCCATCGGACTTTGGACTTAAGCCCGAACTTAGACGGCGTGTGTTTACGGCTCCTGGTTTGATTGGTCTTTTGGGACACACATTTTCGACTGTGTCTAGTCTTGATTTTAATAAATAATCACTGGTTGAGCGAGGATTGTAATTAAGATTGTCAGTGCTCAAGTTAAATGTGTCAAAGCTGGGGAAATACATTTTAGGGGATTCATTAAATGTCACAGAATGCTGACATAACCTCTGACACAACAAGGCTTTCTCGATTGTTTTCTAAGAAAACTTTACTTAGCCCGTTTGCCTGAAACAATTATTTTGATACTTATCTTTTGCCAGACTTGAACTTGAGTCACTTAACGTAACTTTCCAATTGCACGACATTTTCAAATTAAATTTGCCTTCCTCTCACTCGATTGCAAATTAATGGCCACTTGGGAATTAGCCGGCGACAGCAGGACTCAAAGGCGAATCAATTAAAAATTCATTAAACATAATGCCCCAGGGGACAGGTAAGTGTTTTTAGTCAGCTTACTAATTTGCGCCGAGCAAGATAAAATGTTTGCCCGCCACAATCGCTGACCAAAAAGGATTGTCCCGCATTAAGTATTCCGTTCGAGTCGAGTCCCCGTGAACTTGTGCCCAGATCATTTAAGCGCCTCTTCTTCCAGTTGGCGGGCTGTGCTTTCGGCCATCCTTCCCAGGGGTGTCCATCAAAGGACCACGTTAAGTGCCTGCCATTATGGTCGCCGCTCCTTTGACATTGTTTGCGTTATATCCTGCCAATTTCGGACGCCCTTTTGTCCGTCCGGCAATTTTACGAATGCCTGCTAAAATTAGCCGTCCCCGAAAAATCTTTTTAAAATTAATAACAAAATTATGTCTGACCACCGATTGCCTTTTTTTTCAGCGAGCACGGCATTTAATTGCGCATTACACAAGCAAGGATGCTCTCAAAAAATGTGCCCCCAGGTATCCTGCCTCCATGAACAAGTGGCTCGTAAAAAACACACCCGAGGTGACACCCATTGAACGGGTCACGACCTCTGTGGGCATTTGTAATTTGTAGACAGTGCTTTTGAGAGCCATCAAACCGTTTACTCATTAAAATAAAAAGTCTGGGATAAAGGTATGTCTTGTTAATTATAACTTTATCGCTTAATTTGTGTGTGAACTTGTTTTGCAATCTTCTGTAGTATAAAATAATACAAATAATTTCAAAAACTTGAAGCAAACCTACCCCATTCTTTCAAAAAATAGTTACACTCGCCCAAACTCATACATTAATTTATTTAAATATTTTATAGATAAACCAAAAAATGGTTTCTACATAAATAACTAAAACCTCAACTTAGTATACACTCACCCCACCAATTTAATTAAATTTACCAATGAATGCAAATTGTTATAAAAGAAAGGGATCTCTTCCCTTTTCTTAGCACTATTATTAGAATCTTAATTAGAAGTTGTCGTGCCTGAAGATCAAACTCTCAAAGTCACTTCATTAGCACAATTCCGAATTTCTCCAACATTTTATTAAATAATTTTGCAACCGTCACGCGATAACCTTCGAGGCAAACCATAATCCGATAGAAGCCTAGCACAAAATAAGCAAAGGAGAGTCCCAAAATAGGTGGGACGAAGAAGCAGACTTTTCGGCACACATTTTGCGGCATTAAATGTAATTGTAATAAATGAGAATGTTACCCGCAGGTGCTGTGTGCAACTCTCTTCCGCCATCCGACGGTTTTCCAGTTAAATGAGTATTAATATAGTTTCATTCAAGTTCACGTCGCCTTGGGCCGCAATTAACTTTTCCGTGTGAGAGTCCAATTAAATGTGTGTCAATAAAGTCCCTTAGCGAGTGTGGGCTGTGACTACGAGTATTCGCGTAATATTTCGCTATTCGCAGGATACCGATTCCGAATCCGATTCACTTTTCGAGAATCCAGCCAAGCATCCTTGCCGCCCGAGTTTCAGTTATCAACTGTTGGCAGCAGGTTCGTCTTCGGCCGGAACAACTGTTGAACCGTTGGCAGAACGCAGCCGAGCACCAGGCACGAACTTCGGCCGATGGCCGGAAAATCAAAAGGAAAACTCAAGTCGGGGCTTTTGCCACTCAAAACACAACAAGTTGCACTTCAAACCTGTTGGCCATCGAACAGGTTCAGCCAACCGACCCTTAAAGTTGCCAAAAAAAAAGAAAACATAAAGCAAGAATATATAAAAAGAAAGAGTAACTGTGCAAGTTGTATAAATTTATGATGCTCATTTCCATTCCGTCGGCAAGTTTATGCTGATGAGGCTAAGTGAAAAATTAGCAAGAAAAGTAATAAGCAATTAAAGGGAGTTTGCTATATAAATTTACCCGCCAATATTAGCGAGGCTCTTCGTTTGGATTTTTCCGCTTATCAGCCGCATTTCCATGTCATCAGCTTTAACGCCTCCTGACACCTAAACATCGCCCACAGGAAGCTCGCTAAATCCCAATGGCTGAACACATTCAGATTTGCCCACGTATCTACTATACTATGTACACCTTTTGTGGCTTGCTGGCGTTTTCTGAATGGGAATTAAATTACACATCCACGCCGAGTAAAAGGTGGAAGAATACCAACAATTTGTACCATTCTCTTACTTTTTCTTGAACGTATGCAAATTTTGTGGAAAATGTGGCGGAAATTGAAAACAGATAAGCTGAAAAGTGCTCTTTCACACACAAAGCGAAGTAATTCCCATTGATTGATGTCGTCAGCGGGAGAGCAGAAAAGTCATGTCACGGAAATCTAAAATATATTTGATGGCAATTAACTCTGCGAACCGGAAATTCTTTAGCTCTTGCCTAGACATTACGGGACGTCTGTTCGAAAATGTTACCTTAAATATTAAATAAACTCGGGAAAAGATGTGCTTAACTTTCTTTCCAACACGTGTGCTATCCCTTTTCGGTTGAGATTCTGCATTACATATTACTCAAGCAGATCACGTTTTCTCGCAACTCATTAATATGTGAAACCCTTTAAAAAAAAAAGGACATGTTTTCTCTAATTAAATTGTGTAATGTTTGAGCTTCGGAAAAAGAGGGAAAGTTTAAGCTTACCTACAAGAAGTACAACAAAAGCCTGACAAGAATGCTTATCATTTCGTTTATAGACTTTAAAGCTAAAGTAATATGTAAAAAGTATAATGACAATTCAATTAAATTATTGAATACACTCAAATTTGATTGCTATGACTATGGGGGACTGCCCGTCTGACCTGACGCGAAATTCATCCTTTTTTTATGATCGATTTGAAGCAGATGAATTTTCCATTTGACAGGTGCAAAATGGCCATAACTGTTTCTGCTGAAGTGTGCTTATTAGATTGAAACATATTTGCGCCTATACACAAATTGATTTCACCTCCCGCCCACTCAGCACGAGACTGCCACGCGCACTCCAGACTGCCCACCCTGGACGAGTGGCATGGCGCACATTTCAATTGAAACGGATTCCGAGAGTGCTGCAGGATAATTTGAAAATACACAAATATGCCAATCAAAAGCCCAGCAGAATATTCAATTAAATATCATGTCTTTGGGAAGTATTTGGCATGCGGCGGACATGTCAGATATGCATTGAATATGCACAGAGGAGCTTAATTAAAGGAAGACTTACATCCTGCACCGGACTGGGGCTGGAAAGTGATAGCTTTTGATAGCCCAAGCCGAAGATGTTGACGCAGGCGATTTGCGTATCGGGCACACATTACTTGCATCACTTGGCAATCGACGAAGCAATTGAAGTGCATCTAATTTCGCCAGCTCACAGTTCACGGCACTCTTGTGGAGCAGTCACCCGAAGAAGGGACTGCAGTGGCCATACGACGGACCTAAATCAAGTTAATCAGCACATTTAAATGCACATAAATGGCACAAAAAGCGACGAAACCCCATTTGCACGTTTTACATATACATATATCCTTTTTTTGTCTGCATGAAAGCCAGAGAGAAGCGTCAGGACAACGTCCCATATCTAATCGGACATCTCAAAGTGGCAGAGAGAAGAAACCCCGTCACAATCCCGGTGGAATATGTCCATACGTCCAAAGGCCAGACAGGCAGAAAACAAATTTCACCGTCTATTGTCAGTTTCTTGCGTTGGCTGAATGAACCGCCGCAATATAAATATTCAATGCAACTAATTGCTGTCCAAATGTTATAAATATTAATAGAACTTAACTCGTGGCGGGCACAAACACCATCGTCTAGACCTGATGGACGTTTTCCTATCCAGCAAATCATGTCGCTAATGACAATTGTTGAAGATATTTATCTTGGGTCAGCTGGGTAGCCTAATTAGGGCAGCCATAAATATTGGACAATGCTCAGATAATAACAAAGTAGTAATTAAGTGGTTAGATGCATTAGCAATCACGAAAATCCAAATACAAAAACTTTAGTAATTGGAATAAGATTCAGACATCGTAATTACAAAGTTTATTGCCAGAATGCCTTTAAAACCTTTAATTAAATGGTTATATATTATATATATTATTTCCTTCAGTGGTTTTATTTTCTGCCCCCTCAAATCCAATCAACTCTCACCTTCTTAGGCCCATTTAAATTGATTCCATTATGCTGTCCATCAATCCCCTGGCAACTGACATATTTATCATTATTAATATTTCACTCTAACTGGAAGTACGTATTTATAATTCTGTTTTCGATTGGCTTACCTCAGTTTGTGTTCATAATGTATTCAGATTGCAAAGTGCACGTGTCTGTTGCTTAAACTCTTGCCGGGCCAAGAAAGCGAAAAGACGTCATAAGACGGATTTAAGTAAAAGTTTACTTAAAATTGAGGACAATCCTCGCCCCAAAGCGCTTTCCATGCCACTAAAAATAGAAATACTTATGCAGAAAAGACACGCGGCGGAATCAACTTCTACTGACAATGAAAACATTTTATCCCCGGCACAAAAATGTCAAAGATTTGCAAATAATTGCTATATTACAATCTGTAGACATTTTTAAGTGGAGACTCCGCGATGCTGGAGGATGGGAAATTTGCATTAGTCGCGACCTCTGCTCGACGGCAAGGAAAGAGAAGGACTCGAAGGATGAGGAGCACTCAAACCCTTCCTGCCGCGAAAATAAAACGAAAAGCAGAAAGCGAAAAATGGCATTTTTCCAATAAAAGTCAACAAGCGAGAGAAAACAAGTAGAAATATTTACGTGGCTGAGTGCGTGTTGGCACGAGCATACAGGACTTTGACAAACGGTAAACAGAAGCCTGTTGATAGATACAAAACACTTCAGCGAAAAATGTGGAAAATCAAATTTATAAAAAGGGTTAATTTTTAGATTTATTCAAGGTGAAAAAATCAAATTTTTCTTTAAAAATGCTGCGATTTAAATCTAACAAAACTATGCGTGTTAAGCGGATAAATTAGAATTAGAACATATTTTATCTTCTACGCAATCAACAATATTTATAATGGTTTTAAGTACATTTTTTAAAACCAAGATCAGAATTAATTTAAATCACAAGAACCTACTTAAAAAAAATGTTTTAATAGCTGTTTACATTTTTGTGGTGAGAAAGAAATCAACAATTTATTATACTATATATACGTTTGTGCATTACTGAATGCCAACCAATTATGAATTATTTAAAATCATTTTTCTGCAGCCTCGATTATTAAATTTGTATACACAAAAACGATAATATACTTTTAAGTATCGTACAATAGCGTTTTTATTCCTTTAAAGAATATTGCGGCAAGTCAGTAAGTACTTTCAAGTCGAGGTCAATATTGCCACAACGTTTAACTGATTAAAACTTTTCGACTTCAAGTTGGGCGCTGCAAAATATTGCCCTTAAATTTGACTAATTCATTTGGAAAGTTCAGTGAGTGGCCAAGCTGCTCAATGCTGCAGCCACTTGAGAGTTCCCTGCACTTTTGATTAAACCCGCCACGCTTGAGAGTTCCTTAAACTCTTCACTAAGCCCCAGTCACATGTCTTCAAGCGGAGGCAACTCTTTAATTACCCAAAGCATCTGCCACCCGTTCAGTGAACCTTGCAACAATCTTGACTCGTAGTCGATTCAATTGAATTCCCTTGGCACAAGTTGGGCTAATTTTTGAGCAAGCATTCGTCGCTAATACAATTTGCCATTACAAATTCCAACTGTTCCTTGACCTTTTCTGCCAAACAATGGTTCCCCAGAAAGCCAGAAAAGACAGAAAAGAAAGGAAAGGTGGAACAACAAAGCCAATCGAGATGAGCAATCCCCTTCCCAGAGGTCCAATTAAACGCAGCAAACCTGACGGAGCATTGCAAGAGCATTATCAACTGATGAGCGGGTCTACAAGGATTTTAAAATGACAACGTCCTTTTGGCTAAAAGAGAAGCAATAACAAAATATCGGTAATATCTGAACAATGCCTTGGAGACAAGTAAAGAACGAATGAAATACCAAGAAAAGCCCATCAAAGGAAGTGGAATCTTTTTTTTCAAGATTTTTCCTGTTACGCAAAGAAGTACGAAACTTGTGGGGAAAAATGCGAGCTGTTAACTCGCCTTTTTAAATGAAACCCCGCTTGGTCACGCTCTTAAGTAGACTATGAAAGAATCCATTAAATAATACGTAAATTAAAGCAACGTCCCCCGGCAATTTTGTGACTTTTCGGGTCACTCAGCGCCATAATTAAAATATGAAATTAATAAACCCTGTAAATTATGGGAAAGGGGGCGAAATTATTCCGCGTTTGTATCAACAGCACTCTTAGACTGACCTTTAAAGCACGAAGGATACTGTAATTAATTTGGTTATGCGATATCCAGACAGGCCGCTTCGGATGGAAGGGGAAAACAGAAGCCAACCTGAGATAAATACATTTAATCAAACACTTTGGCCGCAACAGGGCCATCATCGTCATTATCGTTAGTAATTAGTGGTTTAGCAATTAAAAGATAAATTCCAAAGGGGTTAAATGCCAAACAATGGGCGAGCGAGAGTTTTTTCGCTGGAAAAGGAGCTTCAAGAGTTGGCGATATTTCTTAATTTTGTTAAGTTAAACAGGGAACAACGGCGAACACAAACAGAACAGGAAAAGGCCATTTGCTCATTGTGTTCTCTCACCTCCATTTCTTTATATTTTATGTTTGTTTGTCTTCTTAAAATGTACAGTGCGGCCCACCCTTTGACAGACAAATAAAATAATATAAAATGAAGAAGGTCTATCCACAGACATCTTTCCTGCTCCAGGAGCAGTCATACTTTGTAATTATTATTTCAGTTTCGTCTTAATTTTGTTCTTTTCAGCATAATCAGGGTCTAGAAGGAACCAAGGAGAGAGAGAGTGAAACTGGCAGCCCGAAGGCTGCTATTCTGTTTATTATTTGCTTCTTGCCTTTGTCGCTGGCTAATTTCCCTGCCAAGGGTGGTCGAGGCGCACCTGCAATAACAACCCACACCTCTAATTGAAATTCCCTGGTACTACACAGAGAGTAAGGTCACTTCCGCAGAAGACTGAAAAAACGGGTTGGAAATATGTTGGAAAATTCAAGACTAAAGATTAAAACGGAAACGAAGCTTTCCAAGAAGCTGAACTCTTTGGGAAGAAGGCTACCAGGAACTCACAATCAGACAGCTTTAGAAGCTGACTTGGCGTTCTTGTTATCCGACATCTGAGATACTCAATGATGAGCTCGGCCATTACGGGCAAAAAAGGATTGTGTCTTAACTCCCACAGGGAAACATTTTGTCAGCTGCTGGAGTGGGCTCAAAATAGCAGAGATATGTATATTCAATTAAGATTTTTCCCTTCACTCTCTCTCTCTTGTTTGTAAATATTTTAGTCTCCCCCTGTGGTCTGTGTAAAACTTAAATATTTATTCTTATTCGTC
Source organism: Drosophila orosa (assembly GCA_018904745.1). Lineage (NCBI taxonomy): Eukaryota > Metazoa > Arthropoda > Insecta > Diptera > Drosophilidae > Drosophila > Drosophila orosa. Next base: position 10,017 of record JAEIIH010000308.1, read on the forward strand.
TGAATTTTTTTCCTCTTCAAACCGCACCAGAAATTTCTGGCGTAGATTGAGTTGAGGTTTTCTGATGCATTGCACAAACCAAAATGTTTGACCAACGCAAGTAAACAAAATACTTTGTATTCCACGTATTGAATTTATTGGTCCTCGTGATGCCAATCCATTGGATGCTAAAAATTCATTGATAAATTTCTATTGACAGCAAAAATGTACTAGTCGACCGGGAGAACGTTTAAATTGCTCAATTGGCAAACAAATAGCCGGAGTGTATGTGGTTTTAATAGATTTTTTATTTGTTTATTGAGGCGAGAACTTAGCTCGAATGAGTTCTACATATATGTGCTATTTAATATGCTGTCTGAGTGTGCATTTAATGCTCTTAATGGCAATGATAATGAATTTTTAACCATTTTTTGAGCAACGGAAATCATCCATTTGATCATATAGAGAAATGATTTTCTCTACACACTTACCCCGCTGAAATTAATTACTTTTCCGATGTCCGATGTCCGATGTCAGATGGATTTAATGCGTTCTTTTTGTTCGTGTTTTTGTAATAAATTAATTAATTCTCATTTACTGAGGCCGCCACTGTCCAATGCAATCAGCTCTATGGTTATTTCGCTATTGACTACGCGGCCATAATCAGCAGCCGAGAGCAAACAGAAATTCTATCTGTGTTTATATACACTTTTAGATAAACACACACTTGGCATTGAACTTTAGAACGGATTGGATGTTTCACAAACTCCTCTGTGGTTTGTATGTTTCATAAAAACATGTATTTTGTGTCGACTCGAAGTATTTGTCTAATTTTTTGATACAGTTTCGATCGCGAGCCACAACCGCACGATAAAAGCTCACGGAGCCAACTGATGGCTGTAGGAGCTCGCAGCCTGTTAATTTTTGTTTTCTTTGCGTGCCGTGCCGGCTTCTATTGATTCCCATACACACAAACACACAGATACAAAGGGAGGCAGGCGCGCGCACACACTCGCACACCCAATTTTTTACACATTTTTTATACTGTGGTTTTTTTATCTCGAGGAATACGCATACGTCAGAGTGGGCGGAGGTCTTGTGGGTGACTCGGCCAAAAACTCAGGTGCAGCCGCAAAGAAATCTTAATCAATTTGACTGTTTTCTGCGGGGTTGTTAATATAAATCAATAAAATCAAAAAAGTCCAACGCCAATTCGCCTGGGAGTCTGGGCGTGTCTCGACTGTTTCACTTCTTTTTTTCGTTCGCTGTTCACTCGCATATTTGCTTACTGATTACCCACCTCAAAATAAGAATAAAAAAAATGTTATGGCCTCCCCCTCAGCTAAATTGATACAGATAAGTGAAAGTTTCGGGGCCTGTACTGTTGAATCGGTAATTACCATTTAATATTGAGTTAAGTGGATTTCCAGAGGAGTTTCCCTCCCACCCAGTGACTTTAACTCTGCCAGACAGACACCTTCTGCCTTGTTGTAAGTTGTTAGGCCAACTACTTGGCATTAAACGTTTAATTTGTTTTCCGTGGGCACACAAAACAATTACACCTGAGAAAATAATTTTACCACATGGATGGGCTTAATAATGTAATTAGCAATCTAGTTAATGTAGTTAGACTAGATCAACACAAATCATCTTATGCATATTAATTTATAATTGTTTGCTATTTTTCATCTCAACTTAATAGCATTTATTGCTTTATCATGGCTAGGAAACACCCTAATTGCTTGAATTCGATCAATGAGACAAACAAAAACATATTTTTAAAATAAAAGACAAGCATGATAAGCATGTTTACTCTACATTTTCCTTAGGAATTAATTTGTTTTTGTAAATTTTACCAAAGATTAGATTTCGATTAGATTAGAAGACAGTAATAATGTTAGAAATATTGTCTTTTTTAATCTAATGATTGTCGTAATCAGTTGAGGTAATACCTCTATCTACCATCAAGGTTTCTGCACAAAACAAAAGCTGCAAATGTGTGGCTTATTTTCGGCAAAGCCCAAACATGCTCCCAAAGCCGGACAAATTCAATTTAAGAACAAAAACTCATCATGGCAGACACATGCAAGACAATGTCCATCATTGACCCACCTTTGGGGTCCTAAACGAGCACTGATTGTGGCACAGATAGACAGACGGGCCTGAAGCAAATGAGGTTTGTCAGCCTCAGACGACATGAGACTCGAGATTGAGACAAGAAACCAAAGACCTATCGGTGTCAGAGGTTAAAGGTGACGCCGACAAACACGATTACCAGATAAATGGTCAAAGAAAAGAAAACTCAAAGCCTCGCTTTAATATTGTATGACAAATAAAATTACTTAAATTCGGAATAAAGGATTTCAAGTTGAGAGAAACGCAAATTTCCATTTCCATTTTCCAGTACACTTTTCCATTTCAGTTGTAATCAATTTAATTGCCTTTCAATTACCCCAAATCGAGTGGAAATCCGAGACAAGTTCAGGCTCAAACTTTGCCTTCAATCAATTTGTTTGCTTAGCAGCTGGCCCGGCTCGGCCCGGCCCGCCAATTAACGAAATAAAATCGCTGAAAAGTGTGTAATTTAGCAGAAGTTCTTACATTGAGGCCGTATCTCTCCACACATACTTAAGATTGTTATTCGAACAGATTTCGAGTCGCTGGCATCATGGCGTCCATTAGGGCCCGAGTGCGAATTGAATTAAATACGAACTAATTTAACTAAATTCGCATTATCATCGGGACTAGAAAACTTCGCTGGCAGCGGAGACACAGGTCTTGCTCCGCCACAACTCTGTTAATTGTTTTAATTAATTTAATTATTACCTTAGCGTATTTTGTGTCTCCTCACATTACTGTGCGTGGAATTTGCGAATTGCCATCGAAGGCGATCCGAACTGAATTAAGTTTAAATAACTTGCCCCGAGAATATTTTCGTTTGCCATCGCCAAGTATCATCGAAACGAAACCCAATATAAATCGGTATATAACGAATTTTCTTCCTTTGAACAGGCTTTTTATGCATGTATACAAGAAATTGATTGATTTACCTGTCTGGCATTGGCTTTGCTCTCTGATTATTTGACTTGTGAAGTGTGTTTTTTATGGCCTCCTCTTCTCCCGAAGTCGAGTGAATGAAAATGGCCAAATTGAGGTTTATCCATTTCGAAGTCGCCTTAAATCGGCCCCAAATCGATTTCTCGTTACGCGTACTTTTTTTACGCATATAATTAAATGCATTTATGCAGAAATTCCGCTCCGCTGCGAATGGCTAATGTTAACAAGCGATTTGTTTTGATTTATCTGTAATAAATTACACAGCTTAAACTGATGCCTATCCCCTCTCTCGCGTACGCCGCATTTATCGCCTCTGGGCCTGGCCTCTGCCTCACTCTCCCTGTCTATTCCTCTTGTTTTCTGTTAATGGGAAACACAAACAAAACAAATCGGGGCGCGATATGATAATGATTTTGAATCATTTATAGTCTGGCTTCCTTCCGACGGCACGTGCTAAGGTTATCATTAGCCGGGGATTGCATTTGTATGTGCTTTGCAGCTACAATTTATGGTTAGCCGTGTTTGTCGCCCCATAATCAGTCACCCAAATTAGCTTTCCCTGTTTTCCAGTCGCCAGCTTCAGCTCTCCCTTTTCAAAGCATTCAGTGTCGTGTTTTGGGTTTTCTGATCTTTGGACCTGTTCTCCCTTTGTGCACCATAATATCTGAAGCACGTGGCGCCGGTTCAGGTGCTAATTAGTTAAGCATGCCATATAATGAACTCGCCTTAGGCTTTAAGCAAGCACCGAAGACAACGCGGTCTATATAAAATTAGCCGAAAACCCACGATCTAAACAAAAAACCGACGAAAGCGAGTTTTTTGTTTTACTATATATAATTTGGAGCAGAAAAAAAGCATCTAATTGTTGATTAGCATCGGCTGTGGATATGGCGATATAAAAGTGTCCATTTTGTTGGTGCAGCTGACCGTAAATTAAGGCACCGCAAGAAATGTAAATTTAGTTTACATATTTAAAAATTTGAATTTTCAGTGAATATATAAATTTGAGTTTTTTAATTTAAAACATGGGTGTATTTAAAATTGCTAGTACCAAAAATAGCTAGGTTGTTCCTGAACCTACGAAAGTTTTTAAAATACTAACAAATACGTTTAAAAGTGTACAATATTATTTTTATTCAATGCACATTTTACATTCACATTTAACACAAATTAGGGTTGTTTGACAATTTAATCAAGCGCCCTATAACCCACAAAAATCTTACAAAAAGTCCATTAAAGGTTGTAATTTTGAATTTCTTCGGAAATTTAACAGATATTACCTGCAGTTTTCCTACTGCTTTCATCTTAACGTACCAAGCTTAAGGTAAATTATTACCAAAGCCCTGCCTTTGGTCCTTTGCATGAAAAAGCTGTTAATAAAGAGAGATTTAAGGCCTTTTCCGTTTACTTCAGGCAGAATACCAAGGTTGTTGAATAATTCTGTTACACAAATTGATTCAAAACCCCTTCTGCACTGCAGATGTGAAACAGAAACTGACGCATGGGATTATAATAAATTTAAGAGGCGACCTTTGACCCTCTTTCTGGGTCAGAAAAAATGCGTTTAAAACGAAGCCTTTTCTCTTTGTCGGCCAACTGCTGTCTATTAGTTACTCAAAATGTCAAATTTTGGCAATTCAATTTGCAATCTGCCAGTGTTTTTGATAGGTACGAAAATGGGTTTATTGAGGCCTTTTAAATTTTCATTTCCGCTTTAAGCAGCCGATAGAAATCAGTGGCCAAGAGGGAAAATCTTGTTGGCTAAGAGGGAAACTTGGTCCTTCTTTGACAATTACTCCGTCGCGGTTTTGTGCCACCTTCGCACGCTATTTGAGTTCCGTTGGAAGTTTGTTCCTGCAATTACCACACTTGGTGTCAGTTTCTGTTTTGGAGCAGCGGCAACAGCTGTGGCAAATTATGAACTGCCATGAAAAACTTGCGCCATTTTCCCGAGGCCAAGGGAGAGAAAGCCCTTTTCCCGGACTGATAAGAACGTGACGAAAAGCAGAAGCAGCTTGCGGGGACGGTTATTTCCTGGAGACTGGCTAGATGAAATTTTTAAATTATACAACAATTTCGCAACTGTTCGACCCTTTTCATTTGTTTCTGTTTGGAAAGTTTCGCCTGGCTTTTCGTTAGCTTTCCTTCACTCCGCCCTTTTCCTTTGAGAATTGCGGAATTGCGTCGATTGCCAGCGTAGGAAAAGTCTACAGAAATTGCAGTTTTATTCGAGTATTTATTAAATTCTTCTTCCCTTTTCCCTTTGCCTTTCCTTCTGCTCCGGAATATATGCCAGGCAAATATTTGCCCAGAGTAAACTGGCGCGGCGGTGCTCATTTATCCAATATCCCCAGCAATTATATGCAATAATTTTTGCATTATTTGTGACTGTCCTGTTGTTATTTGTCGCTTGCTGCTGCTGGTTCCGTTAATTAAAATGTTGTTAACATTAGGTTTCAACGCCTGATGCCGACATTTAATCCGGGCCGCCCGGCAAATAAATATTCCCATTTTCCCCTTGGGCAGAGATATTTTTTTATCGCTTTTCTTTATTTTTATTTATTGTAGTTCGCGCGGCTTAATTATTTCTATTTGCCTTTGCTGTAAACAATGAGGAATAAATGAAGACCAAAACAAAATAAAACTACAATTCTCTCAATAGCATTTGTTCATAACTTGTGCTCTTTAATGACCGGAGAATTTTCTGCTGTGTGTGAATGGTGCATAGTCTAAACAATTTGAAGATACCATTCGCCAAAAAATTCCATATGAAATGCTTGGTATTTACACATCAAGTTATGTATCTGTATCTTGTATCTCTGCTTGAATTGTTTTGTGTTTTTATGGCTGCACGGAAGGAAGCCGCGCATTCAATGGAACCAGCCAAAAGAGACAAATGAATGAGCAAATAGATTAAAAAGTCACAGATTTTATGAATGGAAAAATTTGCCAATATGTACAATTCGTATTTAAGAATGTTTGTCATGTGTGCTGAATGCCTGTTCAAAGGCAAACATTTTTAATTGTTTTTATGCCATTTAAATATAGGAATTCCATTTGATGGTGGCTCTTTTTATGATTTCAATGATATGCAAAAATGGCCGAGGTTTCGACTTTGAAATTTAACATCTTCAGCCTGCGGAAAGTGGTGCAAATATTGTTCTTAACTTTTGTTAGTTTCTTTATTGGCCCAAGGTGTGTTGTGTGTTACCCATTAAAATTTGTGCAAGATGCTTTGGCCTTTGAACAAGAAAAATAAATACCCGTATATTCTTCCTTGGTATCCGGTGGGGGTTTATATTATAATTTTTCTTTATTACCATCTCTTCAAGCTGTTTTTAGGAAACTATAAGAAAATTGCTATCTATTTGAGAGATAATTCTTAAGTCTTTAAGTGCTGAGTTGATCTTAAAGTTTATGCAAAGTATATGATGCTGGAGTGCTTCATGTTTGGATATTTTCCTTGCAGAAATCATCCATCGAATGTGGCTTCAGGTTTCCGACCTTGGCAAAGGTCCAAAGCTTTGGTCCAAATATTATAAAGAATAACCAACTTGTCTTATTTTTTCAATTTTTAATTTTCTTTAGAATGGCTGTGAATGCGGAGCTACATTTCGCTTAATTAATTTTCTTATGGCCTCACATAAATTTGTTGGCAAAATATTGCTGTATTTAACAAGGGAAATCTATTAGCTTATCACAAATTGCTCGCAACAGAAGGAAGGAAACCCTCGAGCGAGCGTGTTCCCAGGGAAAATTCCGATGAAAACTTTGCTCCGCTGCATTTACGAGCTTGCAGCAAGAGGCAGTAGCAGTAGCAGTAGCAGTAGCAGTAGCAGTAGCAGCAGCAGCAGCAGAGGGGGGAATGGAAAAACATAAACACGACTTTACTTAAAATTTAAGACCAAGACTTTGTCTCCGGGCAGAAACTTGAAGAGAACTGCGTATGCAGCCGCCGAATATTCCAAGTTGAAGGTTATAGCCGTGCCTCTCGGGATGATGTGCTTCCTAATAAATTGCTTATATAAGTTTTACGATCTTCTTTTGTTTGTTGGTTTTGTGGATTTTGATGCGTGCTGGAGCGTGGCATTTGGTTAAGTTCTTGTCGGTCTTCGCACATGACTGTGTTAGCCGAAAGTGGTGCGCACATAGCCTGCAAATGGAAATGAAACCACAAGTCAGCAAGAAGTTGGCAACGCGGCAAGTCAGTTCACAAGTTCGTAGCCAACTTTTTGGCCGAAGCTGCAAAAATGCAATTAATTTGGCCAAGCAGCAAAACAATTCACTCAGCCGAGAGCGCATGAATATGAACGAATGACAAATGGACAAATTTGAGGGTGCAATTGGGCGTGTCCGCAGGTAATTTGAATGTAACCTAGAGGCAAATTAATTACGCGCAAAAGCCAAAGCGCCAGCTTACACATTAAATTAGTAGCAGTTGCGATACACTTTGGTTTTATTCGTATTAGTGGTTAGAGGGACGAAAGGCAGTAACAAAAAGCATTAACAACGTTCACACAAACACAAGGCCAGATACTTAAGTTAGTTATAGCCGCGGTACGAGCTCGAGCCGTAGGAACGATCCCTGGACAGGGGCAGGCCGTATCGATCGGTGTCGTCGTAGTAGCCATAGCCTCGATTCCTCTGGCCCTGATAGTCCCGCTGCCAATAGCCCGAATATTGCCTGAAACCGCCATTACCTCCATAGCCTCCGTATCCTCCATAGCCGCCTCCCTGGCTTCCCAGGATATTCGTGGTGGGATAATAGCCGCCGCTGCTGGGATAGTAACCCTGATTCGGATAGTAGTTCGTCGATCCATAGCCCTGGCTGGGATAGAAGCTCGAAGATCCATAGCCCGAACCGGGATAATAGTTGGAATTTCCATAGTAATTCGTGTTGGGATAGCCAGGATAATAGCCGTTGGTCGGACGATTGTAGTTGTAGCCATAGCTGGGATATCCAGAGCCGGTTCCAAAGAGATTGAGCACTAATTTGATTAGAATATAGAATAACTTGTATTAGTATTTAAACGGTTTATAAATGGAAATAGATTGTATGTAGTATATTCAATTAACTATAAGAAAAAGTTATTCAAATTCCACTTATTTTATAAGTATATTCAAATTATAGAAAAGTTTGCGGCACTTGGAACTATGAACATTTCCTACGATATATATGTAATTAAGGAACTTATGATAATTAAAGAATTATTTCTTAATGCATGACAATTATACCCTATTGATGCCAACAGCTTACATATATTAAATATTGGTTTTTACCCATCTAAAGGAATTGTTTTTTAAATATATGATAACAACAGGCACCAAAGGTAAAAGGAAACTGGCAGTTAAACCTGGGATTTTCAATATTTGGTGGTTTATCAAATTTCTAATTTATAACAATTAAAATTTCGCAAAACTAAAGACTATATTCCCTATTCTATGCTGCTTCCCCATGTTTCTCTTTTGCTTAATCGCAATAATCCCCTGTACTCACACTTGGCTGAAGTCTCGGCGGTGGCCAGGTCACCTGTCATTGTCCTGGCCGCCGCTGTTGCCACCTGATTCTCCGGAAGGACGGCACTCCAGGCTCCGGTCACGGCCAGCTGGAATACGGTTTTAAGGGCTCTCGTTTTCGGGTATCAAGACAAATTGGATATCGCTCTGAGCACTCACCATTAGCATAAATAGCTTGATGAACATGGTGCTGCTGCCTTTACTATTTTTAAAAAGGAAACAATCAGAACAAAACACTGAAAACTTTCCAGAAGAAGACAGAGAGCTTTGGAAACCAAGACAACTGCTTGGCACGGTTGTTGGACGTTAAATAATTCTGTTTCTCAGACGAGAGGCCAATTTATATTTTTCATTTTCCGGCTGAGTTGCTACGCTCAACTTGAAGTCGCTGTCGCCGTCGCCGTTGAAACAAACCAAACAAAATAAAACAAAAACAAAACAAAGCCTCCCACTCTCGCACTTGTCGCACTTTTGTGTCTCACTTGGGAGCCGAGCTCGGCTTTATTACTCATACGCCTAGTTGGCGGCTGGCAAAGCGAAACTCCGACTTCGACTTCGACTCCGACTCCGACTCCACAGGTGGGAATCCAGCCCTAAAGAGTTCTACGAGTTCTATGAGACCTTTGCTGCCAGCGATTATGCACTATTATTAATAATGCGAGTAATATTCTCAATTTTGCGAGGCAGGTGACAAAATAAATGCCCCAGCTTGCCGGTGCGTGAGCTGAGTTTAATTTTAGCTATTTGCCTTCTCCGAAACTTTGGCAAACACAAATAGCAAAACCGAAACCAAGAGAAATACAAATGCAACAAAGACAGCAAAAACACCGCGCCGTGAAGCCATTTAATATTTACCCTAAGTTCACAGATCGCATTTCTTTCAAGTTTTACCGCCGGGCCGCCATGAATGGGAGAATACTGGGCGCTGCGGGCCAGGTCGTGCTTGCTTAGTATATCTTTAATTCCAATTATCCACAGAAAGTTTGCTGTCCAAATATTTGCGTTATTTGACTCTTTGTAGCTTTGTTAACTTCGTTCTCTTGCATAATCCCCGGTAATCGCGTTGCGTACAGAACGAAAAATATATATTTCATAACCGCGTGAAGGCCTCGAGTGGTTGTAAATTCATTCATGAAACTCCAGTTCGCGACGGTGACTAGAAAGATTTGGAAATTATCTGAAAGCATATTTGTCTTCACCCGAATTGTGACCTCCATCTATAAGCCCTGAACCAACCAACTTAAGAAACGAACAGCTGAGAAAGAAAAAGAAACAACGTGTGAAAAGTATCGGGTATTTTGGCGGCATCTGCGGGTATATTGCAACTCTTCAGTTATTGACTTGACAAAGTCGTAAATGTAGCCAAAAAACTGGGTTAGGCCCTCAAGGTGCAGTTGTTACAACCTAAATGGTTTCATCTTTATGGGAATTACATTACTAGGAACTACTTACAATAACATTTTAATAAGAGTTCTGAGAATAACTTATTATCATTTAATAATTTCCTTAACATTTAAACACTGACTTTTCTTATTTACCTAAATAGAACTATAATTAAATTTCTTAAATTAGTCCCTGGGCAAAATCAAAAAGACAGGTGACCTTGTTGGCTTGTTGTTTGGTTAAGTTTAACTTCATTTTTGGCACGAAAATGTATGCCTGAATAATTCAATAAATGTCAATAAAATAACTGCTCCGTTACACCTTAGCTCGAGGCGAAAATTTGCCAAGCCTTCTAACATTATAGGTATTTTGGTTGGCATGAATTCCATTATATACTTACCTTCCCCCGGAACAACATTGAAGCAAAACAGCAGAATAACAAAAAATAAACAAAAGTCTCCATTTCACTTTGGCTTCGCTCCCTCGTTTTGTTCGTCCATTGATTTCCAAGGAGCCAAGGAGCCGCCGCCTAGCTGAAATTTTCCTGTATTAAATACCACTCCAGAAGCATAGAAGCGGAGCCGAGCTGATTCTGGGGGGTGGGCCATTTCCTTGGGAGATATTTCATGTCGACGAAAACCATTTTACGCACAATGAACCAGAGCCAGATGAAACTCAGAGGAAGAAAGTCGACGACAACGAGCCCTGGCTAATATAATAATGGGCCTTAATGATATTTAATGCACATCAACTGCCTGTCAACTTCTCAGATTAAGTTAAAAATAAAACTAGCTTTCTTATTAAATATTCATTTCCTCCTAGAAATATGTCTTATATACCCCGGCTGACCATTAGTGCTTGTCAGGCGTCAACGATTGCGGTTTACACAAGTCGTTATTAACATAATTTTCACTTATATTTTTATAAAGATTTAATTTCCAAATTGGATTCATGGAATGCAAAACACAATGTTTGCGTCTGTTGTGGTTATATTTTATGCCCATCAGAGTGGAGAACTGGATGTAATAGCTTTCTAAGAGTCGAGGGCCTTCGTTCCCATAAATTTAAGTTAGGTCGTGCTCCAAACATTTCTTAAAGGTTCAAATAAGTTAGGGAGCTTTCAATTAAAACTACGAGAGGCTGTGATTATTTTATACTGTTTAAAATATTTTTTGAAGTCACACTTTTGAATATAATACAAATGCCATTCTGCTATACCAGTAGTATAAATTTAGGCATATCTTACGGATGGCTTTAAATATAGTAAGATACAAAATGCCGTTTGGGGCGCCACTGGCAAGGCTTTATTTAATATCCAAACCAAGTTGTCAAAACCTCTGACTAAGCTATCTTTATTTAATATCTTTCTAACTCCCAAAATTTATAATTTATTTATTTTAGACCAGGGATAAAATAAAAACTTATAATACCCTTGTTTGGTACTATACTTTTATAAAAAATTATATTCTTTGCCATGTCTCTCAGTTTAATGAGAATCTGCATGAAACTTTAAAAATAGTTTTCTTTTTAAGCCAGTAGCTGCCTAGGAGTGATCGGAATATTAAAAAAAATAACATCTTGTTTCTTTTTAACATATTTTAACTACTCTGCGATTTTTGTCTTTTTAGAATATCGGTTTAACTTTAATAAAAATGGGGCGGCATATATGTATAACACAAAGCCGGAAGCAAGCAAATTTAAATACATTTGTTATTTTTTAACATATAGGCAAATGTATAACCTGAGATATAGCTGTATTTTACGATTTTAAATTTAATTTTAATTGTATCCTATTCGTTCTGCCCTTGTTTACACAATGATAGACTATTAATAGAGGAAGTGTCCCTGAACTACCATCATTCTGCCTGGCCTCCCCTTTTTTTTAGATCTATAGTGACTGGGACACCCAAAGGATCACTCCGTCAATATCGGTCGGAATTAACCGTCGATGAATCCCAGCCAGGTCAGCGGTATGTAGAGAAGGACAACTGAGTTTCTTCTACTGGGTAAAATCTACCCCGCTCGCCTAGTCAAGATATACAAACTATGTCATTCCCACTGAGTCGTAATAAATTATAAAATCACACATGGTTTCAGATTGATTATGTTTTATTTAAATTGTAATAGGTGCCTTCCCAGTTAACCTCATTAAGGCATACAAACCAAAAAAACCAAAAACAAGTTTTTTTCTTAATTTTTATTTAATTTCAATATTTCTCTCTTGACATAACAATTCAATATTCCGTCTCAATCATTATTAGAGTAGACATTAAATAAACTAAGAACTAAAGTCGATAAAAAAATCATAAAGAAATAAAACTGAACGAAATCATAAAAAATAAAAAGCATACACAAATGCATAATAAACAACATGTCACAAACAATTTTCTCTTTTGCCAATTCTCAGTGCTCTCAAGGGAAGCGTTTTGGATTGCATATAGAATTTAGAGGAATTATACATAGAGAGCGCCGATATATACTCGTCGTGGACAGGCGGTCTGGAGTGCATTTACCAAAACTGGAGATTCAAATAACACAAGAAGCGAACACATAACCCGGGCTCTCCGTCGATTTGCCCATCTTAAATGCTGGTTGGCCCTGCCTGGCAGACACTAAAAACACTTAGACTAGGTTTAGTTTTGTTTTTTGGGAGGTAGGATCGAGGTTGGGATTGGATAAAGCGGGATCTGGGAAGGGTGTTGGTTGGTTGGGTGTTGTTTTTCGTAGTCCTTGTCTTAGTTCGTCTCGCTAGTCGCCTTGATTTCTGGCTTGGGGTCGGCCAGTATCTTGATCTCCTCGGGCTCAACCTTGGCCTTGACCTCCTCGGAGGGGGCTGCCACGGGTTCAACCTGTACCTTCACCTCCTCGGAGGCCGCTGGCTTTGGCTCAACCTTGGCCTTGACCTCTTCTGAGGGGGCTGCCACGGGTTCAACCTGTACCTTCCCCTCCTCGGAGGCCGCTGGCTTTGGCTCAACCTGTGCCTTAACCTCTTCGGAGGCTGCGGCCACGGGTTCAACCTTCACCTTGGACTCCTCGGGGGCTGCTACGGCCGCGACCTTAACTTCCTCAGAGGCCGCTGCTACGGGCTCAACCTTCTCGGATGCCTCGGGTTCGGCGGCCTTGACCTCCTTGGGTGCCTCAGCATCGCTGGCCTCGCGCTTCTTGTGCAACCTAGCCGGCAGATTTTGGGTGCACGAGCAGGGGCACATGCACTGATCCTTCGGCGCCGAACCCGTGAGCACGGAGTGCAGGCTGAAGGACGCAGGCTGGACGCCCAGGGGGAAGGGATCGATGTTCGAGTGTTGGTAGACGGAGTTCTCCTCGCAGCTGGAATAGTACTCCTGCGGCAGGATCACCACGGGCATCAGAGCAATGACGGCGCCCTTGGGGATCTTGTCCGGCGGATAGAAGGCCGGCTGTCCGGGAGCCTGGGGTATCACCGGCAGTTGGGTTAGTGACATGGCGTTTATTATGCTGCCGAAGTTCGCTTGTCCGTTGAAGCCGGAGAATTGTTTGTTAAAGTCAACAGAGGCGGGATTGGGATAGGAGTTCGTGTTGGTTGTGGTGCTAGTGGTGGTGGAGGTAAGGGTGTTTCTTGATGAGTGCGTCTTATCGGCGTTACACACACAGGACTGGTCGCTGATCGACGGCACATGTAATGGTGGAGAGGGACGAGGCGTTACTTTCGGTTCGACGTAAGCTTGCGGTCTATATGTCGGGGGGACAGTCGGGGTCTTGGTCACAGTATAGGCAGGCACCTGGGGCACCTGAGGCGTGTGGTACTGAATCTGAGGCGGTGCTGTGTTCACCTTCTCGAAGGGTCTCGGGGTCGAGGGAGTGTATGGGATCGGTATCGAAATCGGAGTCGGGGTCGAGGTCTTGGTCACGTATTTGGGCGTCGGCGGTGGCGGTGGTAGGTACGTGTGGTTTTCAATATTACCCGTTGTCACTGGCGGTGGCGTAACGCTCTTAACTGGCGTATCCTTCTTAATAGTGATAGCCGGGACCTTTGGCTGTACGATCGTCGTGGTGGTGGTGGTTATTTTTTGGGATGGCGGACGGGAAACGGGAACGGGAACGGGAACATAGGGTTTTGGAGTGTTGGGAGGGAAAGAAGGAGGAATATAGGTTAGTGGTGGCTTTGTCGTTACGGGCACCTGCTTATGCACATAATCATTGTTGTGTTCGTAATTCGGCTTAAAAACTGGCTTTGTGGTTGGCTCAATGACTTGTGAGTAGGATGGTGGTGGTTTCGAGATTTTACCCGGTTGGTCTGGTGGCAAATAGCCGGGCGTCTCCTTGTCCGAATACCGGGGATCGTTTGGTGGGGCCGGTGGTCCTGGGCGAGTTGGGCCGGGAGGTCCGGGTGGGCCGGGACGAGTTGGGCCGGGAGGTCCTGGTGGGCCGGGACGAGTTGGGCCGGGAGGTCCGGGTGGTCCGTATGGGCCGGGACGAGTGGGTCCAGGTGGTCCGGGTGGGCCGGGGGGTCCGAAGGGTCCTACGAAGGGTACAACAAAGTTCTTACTCTGCCTTCTTTTCTATATTTTTTCTAACTCACCCTTAGGTCCGGGCTTAGTGGGTCCCTTGGGTCCGGGAGGTCCTGGATGATCGGAATTCGGTTGGTTAAACTGTGCTACGCGAACCTAAATAACCTTGAAAGGTCTCAAAAGCTTACCTGGTGGGCCGGGTGGGCCGGGAGGTCCTGGAGGTCCGTTGGGTCCCTTGGGGTCTAAAAGTAAGAAGAAAATCATTACAAATTAATATATATCCTGTGTTTAATTAATAAGACGCATAACAGCACCCGTTGTGTGGTTAAAAGCACCGTTTTTATCTTCTCTTTAGATATAACTTACCACCAGGTCCCTTGGGACCGCCTGGGCCGCCTGGGCCTACGCCGCCGCCGCCTCCCTTGCCGCCTTCGCCGCCGAATCCGCCCTCGGGTCCAACAACGTGGACATATGGGGGTGCCGGTGGACCAGTGGGGCCTTCAACGTGCACATATTTGCCGGAATCATCGTGATAATATTTGCCATCGTTAATACCTGCAATCGAAGGCGAGACATCATGAGTATACCCTTGCCTTTATACCATGCAATGCTTTGTGAAAGGCTCTCCGAAGGATAACTCACCTCTATAGCGTCCATCGTTACCATTGTCAGCATATTTACCGTTATCTAGAGAGAGGAGTTTAAGATCATGGAAATATCGATAGATTAGTAACGTTGCAGTAAAAACGGAACTTTCCACATGCTCACGATTTAACTAGATACTGTCTACGATCTAACTACAAACTGCGTTTGTTGTTTTTAATCACTATTTATTACTACAATGGTGTTTTTGTCTAAAACTGGTCTACGTTACTAATTAAGTGTACATTCAGAATACTTTTACATGCTAAACGTTCTAGGCCGACACCAGGACAAAAATCATAACAACGAAGCAAACAAGTAGGATGGAGTTAGTATCAAACTATGGACATGTGGTTACGGGGATCAGGAGGAATATAGTATATACCGGGAACCGGACACAAATCATAAATCACAGATATTAATTGTTAGTGGCAGTTATAGAGTTGGTTAGTAATCATTGCTCAAGCGGTTTTTTACATTTTCATGTGCTGTGTAATTATTTTTACAATAAATGCAGTGTAGGTGTAGGGTGTACTTGTGGGGTGTTTTTGTGGGATCGGTGCAAGCGAATGGGTGATATAACGCTGATCTCGAATCTCAGCCAAGTGATCATGCTGGGAAAATCAAAAATCGTGATAGGGGTCGATTCAATTTTCATTCAATAACTTTTTGGTGCAGAAAGGATAGAGAGTGAGGATATAAATATATATAGAGGGAGGTATATATTGGGATTGTGCGCTCTTGGGAGAGGTGCTCTGATAAAGGATAACTAAAAATCGAAAAACGTGCCCTAGAATTGCCTAACTTATATATGTGTGTGTGTTTTTGTGTGTGTAGTTGTTCTCTTTGGAACTTGTTTGCAAAATAAAAGTTATGCAAGATATTTGCTATAAGGAAGGTATGGTGCATTTACGGTTCAGAAATCATTTCGGTTTCTTGGCTGAAAATAAACGAGAGATCCTTAAAATAGTTTACAGTTTAAGAAGTAAGTTATGGTAAAAGAGACATACGGATAATTTAGCAAAAGAAGTCTTACAACTAGGAGGAAGCCTTGAAGAGGAAAATTTGAACGAACTGATCGCACGCACAGTCGTATGGGGGAATAATTCGATGTTATCGTGGAATTTAAAACCTTCCATTGGCACACTTCATCCGCTCCCATCCACATCCACATTTACATCCACATTTACGGCCGCAGCTCGTTCAAATTTTGCTCTCCAGTAATTCGTAGAAAATCGTTGGAGGGCTAACCTGCTTGATATGCGATGGCCCCAGGAAAACCGGTCTCTGTGTGCGTGTAGGTGCTCGTGTAGGTTCCCTCATTGCCCGGCCGATACTGGCCACCGGCGCCGATCCCGGAACCGCTACCCGTTCCCGTGCGATCGCCACCGCCGACGCCGCCACCGTTTCCGGTGGTATAGCGATCGCCGGAACCGGATGCACCGCCTTTTCCGGTGGTGTAGCGATCGCCGGAACCGATTCCGGAACCGCTGCCGGTGCCAGTGCGATCGCCGTCCCTGTAGACCGGTTTTCCTGAGGCTCCTCCTCCCGCGCCGACCGGACCCGGTGGTCCCGGAGGACCAAACGGTCCCTTGGGCCCATTCGGTCCGTTGGGACCATTTGGTCCATTGGGACCGAAGCCGCCGACGCCTCCGTTTCCACCGAAGCCGCCGCCAGAGCCGCTGCCTCCGTTGCCGCCATTGGGTCCCACCACATGCTGGTAGGGATTATTATCCGGCACGTACTGGCCATCATCTAAAAGAACACAAACACTGCAGTCGCGGGAATGCCGTCAGATGGCCGGAGTGCTCACTGTTGCTGCCTGGTAACAGGGTGTTCACCGAATGGAAGGACGGCGCCTGGTCCCCGGGGTGGCTGTGATCGGTCTGTCCCTTGTCCGTGCCAAAGATCCCCGTGCCCTGGGGCACATTCGGACCCTTGGGCTTGTGGATGGGCAGACTCTTCTGGTCGGAGCCCTTCAGGACGGGAATGTTGACGGAGAACGATGGTATCGCATCGTTGCTACCCTCCTTGGCCTTGTACTGCAAAATATCGCTGGTCAGAAGTGAGCTTCCTCCATCGGGGGCGTTCCTCATCGTTTTCGCGAATTGAATAAGCCGAAAGGGCAAAGTATTTCTTTCTAGAAGTCTCCTGTGACTAAAACTATATTGTGTTTAAATAGCCTCAATAATGAAAGGTTGTCAATTAAATTTAGGGAGAATCATTCATTTGCTACTCAGTAATGACGTCATACTTTTAAGGAATTCTCCACAATTTATTCAAGTGAAAACTGCTTTATTTAAAATGGTTGTTTTTTTTTGTACTACTTTCTTGCATAAGAACTTTCAAAAGTTATTTTACTGTTATTGAAGGAAATACAGCCAAAGCTGAAAGGAAATGGATTGACACACGTAAACCTAAGTAATAAATATTTAGCTAAACCTCGTTTAATTTGCCTTTCGGTTATCACGATTCTAGAAAACGATTAGGAACCGCCCGCCGGGGACTTCCTCTGCCACCCTCTTACATCGCCGATGAAGTAGGGGACGCCGTGTTGGGCGCCATTCGCGAACTTGCCACACCCGATGGGGAAGTAGAGTTCGTCCCACTGGAGCAGGATACCCGGCTCCGAGAGTCCGCCGTCTGTCTCCTTGTACAGGTGCGGCGGGAAGGTCTCCACGGGCTTCTCCGGCTCGACGGTGCGGTAGCCGTGGGCATCGGCCACGTAGTGTGTTGCCCGGAGCAGGTTGTAGGGATCGATGAGGCCGTAGCAGCCGTAGGTGACGCCGTCGGGACCGCGGGTCTCGTGATGGAAGTTGCCGGTCTTGCCGACATCGTAGCCATACCGATAGGCGTCTTTTGGGGGATGATTATGATCGTGTTCGTGTCGATTTGGTTTGGTTTTTGGATTTGGTTTTGGGTTGTTTTGGTTTTTGTTTGGTTTTGGAAGAGTAGGTAATGTTTAGAGTATAACGTTTTTGGTTGTTTTTTGCGTGATTTTGTGTGGTTTGCTTGTTTGTTTGGAGGAGTGCTTTGAGGACCTGAAAATGACGTGTGTCCACATATATGCCTATATATATGAACCCTAGACTCTCGACTAACTTTGACTTGATCTAACATCTCTTAAAGGGCGCTGTAACTGAAAGTAAGTAGTTTCACAAAGAGCCTAATCAGATGATATTTCGTTGAAGGAAAATGTTGGTGTTTGTTGTGTGTGTTGTTTGTCGGTTGTTTTGGGGGTTTCTTTTTATTTGATTTTTTATCCGGAGTTGTTTGTTTGGAGTAATCAATTTCGAGGTGGTGAGGTAGAGTTATGAGTATGCGAAGCATTTTTAAAGAGGTTTCATGTAGACCTTTTGGCCACCGAAGAGCAAAAATGCCTACACAAAACTGTTGAAGGAAGTGTATAAATATTCGTATGTAGGAGGAGGAGGAGAAAGTAGCATAGAATAAGAGAGGTATAGAGAGATATAGGTAAATGGTTTGATTGATTGTTGAGCGTGTATATATATTTACAATTTGAGTATAGCTACGACGCAGACTACGGTTTCTACTGGGTGAGTTTAGTAAGCTGCTACGGAGGTATATATAAATGTTTATATATAGAAGGAGTACTACAGTTGGTTGTTGTTTCGATTTGGAGTATAGATTAATGAATGTAAGTCGGTTGGAACTATCAAAGTTTGTGGGTTTGGGGGGATAGTACAAATACTTACTTACTAAGGTACTAATAACAACTACGGTAACAATAACAATAACAATTTGTTTGCCAATTTGTAGCTACTTAAGACGTTACATAATTAACGAAAAAACAAGGACTAACTAACTGCATGGATGGGGGTTTATCTAGGATACATATCTACTATATGGATTTACATAGGTAATGGATTTGGGTTTTAATTTTTTCGAATGTTTTCTTGGAATGAATTCAAGCGGCTTAGACAGACAGGAGTAGTAAAATTGCAAAACGGGTCCACTTACTTGTGTCAAAGTTTGACGAATAGTATTGCTGGTTCGTTGTCTTTTGGTCGTTGATGTCGAGAATCAGACGACGGTTCTCAGAATCGTATTTCTGAGAATAGACGCATTGCACCAAGAAGATGCAAGCGACGGCCTGAAAGAGAAGACGAATGATTAATAACGAACACATAATCTTGCAGCTGTCGAAAAGATTTGTCACATTCACGGCACGCCTCCGCCTCCCCCAAAAAAAAAAAAAACAAAAACATTTTAAGATTTAAGTCTTGACTCGGCTTTGCTCAATTTGCATACTGTGGCCGAGGGGAGAGATGAGTCAAGACTTGGAAGTTTGAGCTCGTTTTTCGGTTATGTGTGTGCCCGAGCAAATCAGCAGCCATTTAGATCCGGTTCGATTCGAAACCAAAGCGAAGAGAAAAAGCCGTTGAACACAAACAGAAAAAAATGCTGGCTAAAATGTCAAAGGCATAATAATCAAATCACAGCGCATTCTCGTCAAATACTGGGGGGTTTTTATCTTCAGTTTGCCTTTGCAATTTGGAACTGGATTTTTCGTACATGCTAATTTCCCGAGATTTGTCACAGACGTCGCGAAAATGTCGAAGAAAAACCAGTTGGCATCCACTGACAGTAATGGACAATTAGCTTAGTTCTAAATGCACTTGTCGGCATTCTGAGTGGCAGCTGCAAATCGATTACCGACTGGCATTACATATTTTGGAGGCTCTCGACAGTCTGTCCCACATAATCGGCGGATGATCATCTGCCTCTTCTTTGAACCGAAGAGAAGATCTCCGCCTTAATATCTGAGATTATGAAATTGTTTTGTTCGCTAATTTGCATAAATTGCCCATAGAGTTAATTTAATCAAGCCAAGTTCCGGCATTGCCAAGACTTCCTTGTGTGAAAACGAGTTCTTTTACCAAATTTATACTATACTAACCACATCCTAATATAGAATTCATATACAATCGAGTCATATTTCCTAAATATGTCGCCGAATTTGCCGAAGCGGAGGGAGGCGGCCGAAGGTGTGGAAAATGACCTTCGCATTATGCTAAGTAATTAATTCGTTTATGATTTGATAGATCTCTTCAAGCCCAAATTGAGGCTCAAATCGATTCGGCGAGGGTGTGTTTGTCTTAAAGGTTAAGGAGGGATTGCAGTAATTAAATGGGAAACAATGGTTAACACCCGCTATAGATTCCAACGCTCAATAGCAGCGATAAGGTCAATAATTTTTGGGTTTCTTTGCTGGTTTTTGTTTCGTTTTTGATCTTTTTTGTGGGTGCAAACAAAATGGAAATCAAACCATGTGAAGGAAACCGAAAATGACGGCAAGCTGCGGCGACAAAACAAATGAATTTCACATAAAACCAATTTATTTGCCTATCGCGGCCATCGAAGAGGTAAAAATATGAAATCTCCATAATGCAAATCGCGAGCTGCTGTTTCTTCGCACGATGGACAACTACTGTCTTTTGATTGGCATATCTCCAAGTCTCAAATTTGTTGCCGAATCTCGCCTGTGCTCCAAAATCTCCGCCACTAGTCAATAGTAAGACAAATTATGAAAAAATCCCAGAGCCCATAAAAAACAAATTGTTTGATATTAATTTATTATGCCATGATATATTCAGCAGCAGCTGCTGACAACGGAGGTCGTTTCCATCTCACCCACATCGACACCGTTGCCGTCGGTCAAGTTTTTCATAAAAAAAAAGGTATTTTTTCTACAATTTTTTAATGGCAAATGAAAGTGGTTGTTTGTGGGAAACCCGCCTGGTTAAATATTACAAAAGTTTTTCATTATTTTCAGCGATTATTGATTTTCAGCAAGCTGAGTGGTAGTCCATGATTACTTATGAAGTCAGAAACTTTGTCTTTAACTCATGGGAAACTAACATATTGTCAAAGTTTTACTTTTTTCGTTTTAGTTAAATCAAGGAAAACTGTTTGCGTAGACTCTGATGGATTGATTGATGGCATGTGGCCTGCTTTTCTTGGAAAAGTTCCGGGAGAGAGCTAATGAATAGTCAATGAAGTGGGGGAAGCACTCAAGTTCTAGGAAAGTCTAAGAACCAACAAAATTGATCAGAAATTTGTGGAAAACAACTTCCTGAATTGAGGTCTTCAAAGGATTTGAGGTTCCAGGAGAGGTTTTAGATTTATTAGGTGAGAAAGATTGAATTTCTCTGGAAAATGAATCACCCTTCTTGGTATTTATTTCTTTTTAAATTAATTTATTCGTTTTTACTGACCATAAAACCTCATAAACTTCACCCAGATCCCAAAACTGGGTTAGCAAATTAATTTGCTGCGCGTAATTAAACTCTTTAATTGAGTGAAGGGGGCAGCCAAGCCCGCTTTTGAGTTGCCACAAAGCCCCAAATCAATTGCCAATCAATTAAGCACAAAAGCAACTACCAAATGTGGGCCACAAATTTGAATAGCACCAATGTATGAGAGGTGTCAGCCATCACAGTGCGAGGAGTGCGAGTTGCAGATGCAGTAAATCAATTCCAAGTCGCATAGATCATCCACGCGGAGTGGCGGCTGTCGCGGTGACCCAAAAAGCGCGCGTAACTCCGCCTTGAGAACCATCGCATTCGTTCTCCAATGAATCTTAAACATTTTTGCATAACTCGGAGCTGGCAAAAACCATTTATTAATCGACTTATTCGCACGCACAAGAGGTTGTTTCTTTGGCTGTTTACATGACTTCAAATACAACCTCTTCTCATGATCACCTTAATCATAATCATAATCATCGTCATCTCCAGCACCAGCATCCCAATGCTGCAAACCAGTTTAGTCATATCCCCACACTTTTCGCTGGAGTCTCTTGACTGCTTTTGCCCTTTGGCGGTTGGCGGTTGGCCGAAGCGAAACTTTTTTCGTGCAAGTATTTATACTTTTCAAGGTCGGCTCGTATCTTGAATTGAACAAGAAAAAACATCTTTTTTCTTTTCTTATTTTGAAAAATCGAATAAAAATGCAACGACCTTAATCGATGACATCTTTTTCCCTTGTTTTGTGGGATGCAGTTTCGGGTCTGCCCAGGAATTGTGAAATTTCTCTTCCAACCGAAACTCCGTTGGGGCATTGTGAAATTCCTCGGTGTGTCCAAATGCATATTCCCCCAAAGCATGTATGCACATAAAGCCAGAGTCGAAAAGATGATGGTAAAAATCTTACAAAAGCATTCACAATGAGCTTACCCGGCAACAAAATCCCGAAAAGATAAAAGTTATTAGAACTTCTCGATTCGATCGATATGATCTCGCGGGAAACGGGTCTGACCAGCTATGGGCGATGGCCTTTATCGGCTCTTTCGGATTTTCCAGTTAATCCAGACCCTGCTTTAATTAGCGCCTCATCTAGAATTTTTATTTGGGAGCAGAACCGTGCTAATGAGTTCATTCCTCATCGATGGACTTTTAGGCGAAGGAATTAGTCAGGTGGTTGATCGCGGACAAAGCTGGGAATTTGTCCGGCGAATGTGTAGCTCATTAAACTGGCTGTCAGTGAACTTCCACTCGACTTGTTCTGATTTATGAATGCAATTAAAAAATAAACCGTTGGCTCCGCCGCGTGACATCATATTTTTGGACTTCAGTTTAAAAACTTTTACTTTCAACTTTTGGCATTTGGCTTGAAGACAATATAATGCTTTTGGCGAAGCGTTTTCGTTTTTATTTAAACCAGCCCCGAAGACTTCCTCTTCCACCGCCAGGCGAGGCTCCATCATCGCCAATAAAGTATTGTCTCTCCTAATCGCTGACAGGCGATCAAGAGTCTAATTTGCATTTCTAGATTTTGTCTTATAGATACATACATATATCTCTATAGATTCCGTATTAAAATTGGCTAGCCAAATAAATTAATGCGAGGTGGGGAACAGAAACCTTTTGGGCCGTAAATATCGAAAGTCAAAGTGGGGAGTAGAAAGAATAGAAAAATTGATGAGCGATAAAAGTGAATGGGAGTCACAAAAGTTCCATGAACTCTTACGTAATAGGGCTGTTCTGCCCAAAGAAATAGTTTCGAATAGTTTAGGGGCCAAGAACTTTGGCACAGATATTTTTTGGACCTTTAAATCGTTGTAATTCTAACCCAGTAATAATAACCCATTTTCATCATGAACTTCTTTAAATTCTCCTAACTGTAAACGCTAAACTATTCAACGGACACGCTTAACGCTCTATTTTACAGCCTTATAAAAGCCGCAATTTATTTCAATTGCCTAGAGACAGAAGCCAGCTGTTTGTCATGCAAATCTCGACTTTTGCTACTCCGTTTTATGACACAAACTTGGCCGCTGAACGAGCGATTAAATCTCCTCAGATTGCAGCACAAAATTCCGCGCACTCTTTAAAATTCCGCACAACCAAAGTGGAGAGGCAAATTTATAATAAAAAGAATTGTGGGCCAAGATGAGATGCCCTGTCAACGCTTGCCGCGGGGCATCAACAATATTTCTCGCCCCCGACTGCGGTTCTCTCCCCTTTTTTCTTGTATTTTTTTCTCGTGTACGTGTCTGGACGGAATATCTTGGCCAGAACAGAGCAGCGGCTTAGGCCGCCGGCCGCCATCGTGATAAATACCGAACCCGAAAGCTTAACCTCAACGGGGAAGAAGGGGTCAAAGGCACGGGGTATTTGGCAGGTGACAGAACCTGAGACAAAAACCATTTTTTCTAGCCCGAATCGAGATGATATCGCAGCTCACTAAGAGCGTCATTATGGCACCTTATAAAACCACGATTTTTTTGCCGAAATTTATTGCCTGAACACAATTAACAGCTTGGGGTGAGTGTTATCTAAGAATCTTTGGGCGCATAATCAAATTAACACTCTGATGCGATAGTCTTTCCTAATGAAGCGAATCCTTGACTCATAATTTAACTTTGACTTTCGCAGAAACGGATCTAGGCAAAACCAGACAAAAAGTTACAAATGATACAACGGAATTTGCATACGAAATCCGCAAAAATTTGAAGTCATTTATACAAAACTCAACTCTCTCCCTCTGACCAGAAATACGCTTTATTCGGTAAACAACAAAATTGTTAACGTCTTTCCCTGCTGCTACCACATTTTTGCCCGTTGACTCGTCTGCTGTATACTTTGACTAAAACCACACAATTACGAATATCGATTGGATTTCAAATGACAACAATAAAAATTCAGCAAAAAAGCAGCCACATAAAAACTGGGCAAGACGCTGTTTTGCGTTGTGCGCGTTAAGCAAACAGAAGAGTATCTACGATCGTTACGAAATTGCCGGTATTTGTGTATTTGTTTGCCCAGAAAATGCCGGTCGCTTACTATTATTACTATTATTACAAAGTTGTTGGCGAGAAACTTATATTTAGTAGATAGATTTGAACAAAAAGTAAACCGAAATGGTTGCAATTTGACCCGGACTTGTTAACGCTCGTTAAGAATCGCTCATCTATTATTGGTTATGAGCTCCACAGATATTCTACGGCTCTTCGAAGCCTTCAAACCTGGTTGCCATGCATTCATTGTTCGTTTTGTAATCAAACAAACGAAGCAGAAGTATTTCTCGCATATTTATTTGTATTTCATGTTTGACATTATATTTAACACAGTGCTAAATGCTCTTCGTGTCTCCAAATTATTACAAAATAAGAAATGAAATAACATTTAAATTTGTGTAAATATTAAATGGATTAGAGAAGCTCAAAACAAAACGAAGTTTATGTTTCAAAGAAAAAAAAGTTACTTTTCGATAGGAAATTAAATAGTAATCAGCTTTTAAGCAGCTTAATACTGAATTCCAATATTTAATAGGTAATTCCATTTAATTTTCCCGTTTTATGTTCCAACTTACCATGCACAGTGCTGCACGCGCCATTTTGCAACGAATTTTACGGTTTTTTTGACACAAGGAACGCCAGTAAATATTTAGGTATTATTGATTTTACAATGGAATAAACTCAGTTATCCAATTTCCAATCTTGAAAAAGAAGAAAATGTTTGTACGCATTAATTTTGGGGGTTTCAGGCACAGTTTTCACACGATAGCAGGGCTTGGAGGAATTTGCGAGAATTCCGTCTTGTTTATCCTTGCAATTAGTACAGTTCGGTCGGTTGGGTATGGATTTCCATATACTTAGTAGATCACTAGTGGGGGTTTAGTAGTATTTACTTTTAGGAGCCTAAACTAGAGCTCATACCGTGGTGACCGATGTGGACGAACTGAAGATGAACGCATCGCGTCTTTGCCATATAAACAGAGGCAGACGCGAAACAAAAAGGCGAAAAAAATGAACACGAAAAAAACTGAAAAACTGAAATCGAATTTCGAGACTTGAGAGCAGCGGCAGCACACACACCCAGCACAGCACGCACACCTACTCAGGTGACAGAGACTCTGGGGCTTAAAGTGCGTGAGTGTGTGAGTGGGAACAAGTTTGATTTTTTATTTTTTATGCACGCTTTTTCGCTGGATACGTTAATTTATTTGGCCAAGCGCCAAGCGGAGAGATGAGCTGGGCTCGAACTCAGGCCGAGCCACAGGTCGTATACTTGATAAATTGAGCACTCTCCGCGGACTCGGACTCGGACTCGCTCTCCAAAGATCTCGATCTCGATGGCGATGGCGATGTCGTTGTCTAGGATCTGCTTGCGTGTCTCAAGAATTTCAGTTCACTTTCAGGTTCTTCGGGGGTTCATTAATATTTAAAGATTGATTTTTTTCCCCATATTATTTATTCTCTTTTATGTTTTATTGTTTTCTGTTTTGTTTGTCCATAGAGAACATTTTTTAGTCTTTAATTGAAAATTCGAGTTTTTCGTGTTTATTTTGATTTAATTTAATCGTTAATCGAAGAGTGATATTTAAGCTATACATAGCCAGATAGATTGTTGCTTTTTTCCCAACAATTTTTTGCTGGCTCCCGCCGTTGATAGTTCTAACTGGCTGCGTTTGCATTTTAAGCATTATTTTTTGCTGCTAAAAAGTATTTAGATGGTTTATTGATTTAATTAAAGCTCTGCTTGCCGCACGATCTCGTCTTCTCGATTTCCGTATATACTCATTTTTCTTCCTGTGTATTAGGGAGCCATAATTAAAATACATCTTTCGGCTATTGAGCACAAATGAGCCAGAATATAAATATTTCTAAATCTTGAAATGAACTCACACGGTAGCCAAGAAATTAATCTGTGAGCTCATGTCGGATAGGAAATCGCTGTCAATCCGTTTGCCATAATTCAGACACCTTTATTTTCATTTAGTTGCGACACGCTTCCGTTTGATGATCCGCTTAGGCAAACTCACAGAAATAACATCAAATGTGTTCCCCCATGCATTTTTGTTGCATTTATTTCTCGAAGAGCTGATGACATTTAAGGCCCATTTTGCGGATTAAATTGCAACGGGAAAGGGGAAGCGATTTAAGCTTTATACAGAAACTTGGTTTGCTCTTGAAGACAGCAATTGACACAGAAAATAATCAGCTTCTTCTTTGCTGTTGGGCATAAAACAGGATGAATTTAATGGCAATGCTTAAGTCAAGGCGAAACCCACGGAATGAAGACAATGTACAAGTATTTTCGACTATAAAAACGAAAATAAATAAGGGAAATATAAACGAACGTTAAATACCCTTAAGAAACGGGGAGAAAATAAAGCAGATAAAAGAAACATAAAGCTTTTGGGGCAAGAATTAAATTAAAGAGAAAAGAAAGTGTTATGGCTGTTTATTTTGATAAAGATTAAAGCGATAAATGTAATATGTGAGCCGAATTTAAGCATATTAATATTTATATATAATATTTATACATATTCGACGCTACCCCTATATAGGGAATTCCAATGAAATCGAATCTTGGCGCAGCATGCAAAAATCGATCCCTGCTGGGGGCTCTTTGTAAAATATATATGTCTACGTGGGCTAAGTTAAAACTTCAGAAATATAAATTTTAAAAAATATGCCAACGGCTGTATTAAGCTGGGATTATCGTGAGCACATTAATTATAAATAGACTTTATAAAACAAAGCAACTGAAATCAGTCAAATAACTGAATGCATTCTCGAAATTCCTTGTCCATTACCGGGTATCCGAGTGCGAGTCCCCGGCAATGACCTTGACATCGCTTAGTAATCTGGGTATATCCTCAAAAGCCTTCGGCATTCTCAAATGATTATTAAGATTTTTTGCTTCATTTTTCGCAGCTTCAAGCTGGGCCAACAACAAAGTGAAACATTTAAAACTGGTAGTTTTTGTTTTGCTTTAATTTTACTTCATATGTAAATGCATTTTGGCAGAGTTTCATTGACAGTAAAATTATTAAACATAAGCCAAAAAACAAAAGCGAAATGGTAACACAAGTGGACGAAGTGTTATTTATTTATTTTTATTTTTGGTCAGTGCAAAAAGGGACAAAGAAATTGTATATATTTAAATTGTATTTAATCCAAATTTGAGATCTGTGAAATTTAAATAAATTTATATATTATATTATCTTTTTTTTTGCGAATTTCCAGCCCACACAAATCTTTATTTTTATGACCACACCGAGTCACACACAATACGCGAGTTTTTTTTTTGTGGAAACGACCTTTGAGAGAACAAAACCACAAAAACCGAAAACTTTTAGCTATCATCAGTCGCAAAACAAGTTAAATTTTTGTTAATCAAATTCATAAGCTGGCGAAACTATCAAGAAATCAAATATATAAATAGAAATATCGCATTTGAGATATGCTTTTAACAAGCCCAAAAGTCAAGTTCGATTTGGGGAAAAAACGGAAAAGAGGGGGCAACACGAGCAACTTTAACCTAAGATCAATATTTCATGCGGACAAGAAGAATCCGAGGCGAGTGAGCAGCTCCAGCTGGCAGTGGCCAGCATTTTGGGGCAGAGCAGGCAGAATGCCAAATTTAGAAAGCCTACCAAAAACCGAAAGCAATTTGTTGCAGCAGCCTCCGAGAGACTGACAAAATACCAAAAGTCAATGGCTCTGACTCAAGTCGATGAGATGAGATGATGTGTGGCGTTGGGAATGCAAAATGTGATGCCGGGTATCGTTACCATAAATCGCTCACCCGAATGCCGGCGTGTCGCCTTTCCGCGGATGAGTCATGGGTGTGCAGGGCAAGTCCCTTGATCCCTTGATCCCTGCATCCCTGGTGTGAGTCCATGTTGCATGTTGCATTCGACGACCTTCACTTATCAGGTATATACACACATATATACATGCGAGTGAATTCCCTGCAGCTGTTTCCGTCTTTAGCCGCACGCATCGATGCTTATGTAACCTAAGTTGAATGACTTTGCCCCGGGTGCCCTTGTGCAATCTGAATCTTGGTGCACAGGGAAAAAATATACACCTCAAAATTACATTAAAATAATCCTATTTAATATCCAACTTTTATTCTTTAAACTTTACAGATATTGAAATCTATCCTTAGAAGGAATGATACAAGTTTTGCCTTAAAATCTCCACTGTGTACTAAAAATTAATCAACTATGAAGTCCTTTTCTCCCTTCTTTGGCTTCTCCTGTAATTTCGGGGCGTCTCTCTTTAAGTATTGTCTGGAATTAATTTTTGTTGATTAAGAAAAAAGAGAGACCGTCCCATGTAATCCTTTAATGTCAGGCTGCCGCTGCCCCGTTGAAAGGAGAAGTTTTTAAAGTGAAAGGAAAACGAACTCACGGATGCGTCACAGCACAGATGCATACGCGTAGATACAAGTTACATCCGTTTCTTGCCAGCTCTCGCAAAAGTTTAATGACAGACATGAATTTAACAAGTTGGGAGAGAGACTTGGCAATGAATTTGTAAGTAACTCATGACATTCTTGCGGAACTTCTCAAGAGCTGCCAATTTGTTGAAGAATTGCTAGCCTGCAATTATTTCAGCTTGAGTTTCTGGCCAACTTTGCCCCTCTAGACGAACCCATTTTGAATGATGTCATATTGGAGGGGGGTTTCATTAAAAATGCATTAGTCAAGTTATTAGTCAAGTTATTAATCAAAAGAAGAACAGGCCTATGAGGTGATTTTTTGGCAAAAACAGGGCCGGGTTTGGAAATAAGCGCAGGGGCAACATAAAAATGCCAGAGTGCGTAATAAAGATTATAATATAATTAAACAAAATTCAACATTTTGTGTCTGTGGTTTTTTAGTCTAGAGTTTTTTATTAACTTATGCTTATTTTTTAAAGTATTTATTTTAATATATTTAATATACATTAAAAGTACCTAATTATTACTGAAACATTCATTATGAAATACTTAAAATCACTTAAATATACATAAGCAAATTTTAGAAACAAATGTTGGGCAAGAGATTAATAATGAAAAAATAATATTTTTCGCTCAAAAATTAGCAAGGAAACTGTAAATACTTTGCTAATTCTAATACTAATTTGTTTAATTAATTAAAAGTTTTAGAGCATTTACTCTTATTAAATATTAAATTATATAGGCGCCCAAAATTTCTACACCTTCAATCCGCTTCTGTTCTGCTCTGGTCATCGCACAATACGTGAGAAATTCACGGGAGCGACAAAGAATTCGCGGCCAATTAAAAGCTGATATAATGGCCAAGACAAATGACGACCGGGTCTGTTGGAGTGACAGCCGCAATTGTCTTAGGCATTTGGGCATATACATAATCCGCCTGGCCATCTTATCAATGATATCAGACACCGAGAACTTGTTTGTACCCTGTCTCGGCCCAAGGTGGAGGTTGTAGTAGCAGCTGCTAACACAGATACGAACAAGTGATTTGCATACGGGGAACTCTTGCGGAGAAGAACATTAAGGCATCTTGTATCTGCGGTGATCCGTGGAGGAGCGAAGCACGCTGAGGGGGTGGAGCACTGAGCCAAGGCCGAACATGGTCAAACAAATCTGCAAACAAATTTCCTTCACCTTGTTGCAATCAATCAATACACTTCTGTCCCGTCGCTGACTGTCAACACCAAGCGCAATTTATGGGAGTGAGTTTTAACTGCTTACTTCCGTTTCGAGTGGCTGGAATCCGGAGGAAGAGATACACTTTAAGCTTTAGCTATGCAAACTTATTTGCCTAAGCCTGTTAAATATTTCTTCGAAATCGCAGCACTAAAACCATAAATATTTATTAATTTATGAGCGAGGCATTTGTTTGAATTATGGCACCAAATTAAGCTCGCACGAAAATAAGCCGCAGCTCTTTAAGTGCCTAAAATGCAGAAACCTCAACTCGAGCGGCGACGATTAGTCCATAAAAAGTTTAACGATTGTTTTTACAAAATCAAGCCAGAGGATAGCATTCCAATTAAATCCCACCTCTCTTAAGCCTCTTAAGACACCTCTTAAACGCCGCACCTGCGAGCTTAGATTCTTTATCTTTTTGATTTATCGAAATATAATGCGTCGGCTCACATATATATTTTCTGGCCAGGAAATACAAGCCAGAAAAAACCGCCTCAAAAGGAATTCAAGCTGAAGCGAAATACGAAAATAAAATAAAACCAGTGGCATTGAAGCTTCGCACAAATAAAAACAAACATTAA
Organism: Drosophila orosa; assembly: GCA_018904745.1. NCBI lineage: Eukaryota > Metazoa > Arthropoda > Insecta > Diptera > Drosophilidae > Drosophila > Drosophila orosa. The sequence goes on from JAEIIH010000308.1 coordinate 40,602, forward strand.
TTTTAACTAAAGTAAAGAAGTGTTCAAAATTAAACAACGTTTTAGCGGGCTCGGGCCTCAAAAGTTGATATATTTGCCTACCTCTCAGGTGTCACATTTTCATATTAATGGGGAGCAAAGAAGCCCATAAGAAACAACGCGAGAGCAAACATTTTACGATCTATTTCGAGGAGGAAAACACACAGAAATTAGCATAGAAATAATTCAATTAGGCAACTTTTGATCCATTCTCATGTTCATCATTAGCACACAAAGCTCTCTTAAAATCAGATCATAAAAAATCTTGCAAATACATATACTAAATGAAATCTTAAAATTCAAAAAGCCAATCAAGAACGTGCGCAAACAACTGAACTTTTACGATTGGCAGACCAGAAAACCACATTCTCTATTTTCTGGATTTTAATCAAAGTTCGTTTGGTAGGTTGGTAGGTTTTGGTTGGTAGCTTGTTTTATTTGCCAAAAACATTGCCGATTTTATTCGGGCGAAATGTGTGCGCATAAATTTGAATGTGAATTCAATTTAGTTTAGTTTTAAGAGCCCGACTCTCTGGGGCTTGAACCCGTTCTAGCCGACATGGAGTGTTAATGGCACTTTTCTTCCATAACTCAGGCGCGTTTCTTATCTGAAAGTGTTATGAAGTGTCTTTTACATAAAAGTTATGGCCTTGTCTCCGGTTTCTGCTCCTCTTCCCTCGAGCAGGAGCATATCTAATGATCTGTTGGCTCAGCACTATTTTTGATATGACGCGCAAATGTTGCGTGTCCGGATTGGCCACTTGTGGATGCTGGGGCTGAGGTTGGGACTGGGGCTGGGGCTGCGGCTAGGCCATTTGAATGATAATATCGTGGGTCGCCAGAATTATGGGCAGCCAGGGGATACTGGTTATGCCGTGTGATATAATATTCTATAATAACTAAGCATCGCGTTTAAACTAAAAGCCACCAAACTGTCTCAGCGCTCGCCCTGCCACGTTCGTCTATTTTAGGTGACTGTGTGAAGTTCAAGGAACTTGCTGACGCACGATGTCGTATATATGCATATATATAATGTTCTAAAGACGGTGTCAGCTATAAGGTGAGACTTTGAATGGTTTAATCTGCGGGTGGTCTACTTGCCACGGTAGATTTATTTTTGGGATTCGAAAGGAAAATCTGACAAGTCGAACATTGGTCTTGAAATACGAGCTAATGGGAAATCTGAATATCTGAATATCTTACAAAAGCTTGTGGCACATATATGAGAGAAAATATTGGTAGATTTTAATCTGCTTAGAGACGCTTTTACTTTCAACAAAGGCAGAAACAGAGAAACGCGCAAATTCTGAATTTCTAGAGAAAGACTTTCGCTTTCGAGCTGGAAGAACTTTCGTCGAAAATGTTTCAAATTCATTTAAATACTCGTTCCAAGGCGAACCTAATTTGTTCTGAACACGCCCAGATTTTGGGTTTTTTCTTCTCTAATTATCGGTTAAGAAATATATATGTATATGTACATTCAGGTTGTTTCATTTTATCTTTCCGCTTTCGTTTTGCCTCAGAGTTAGTTGCCCGTGCAGAATATAACCAGACAATGAATTTCATTCAACTCCATAAAGAAATGTTTCCCCTTTTCGATTGCATATTCATGATGCAAACTTGATTCTTTTTTGCACACCCCGGTTGTTATGAAACCTTTATAAGCATGCTAATCTCGTTTAAGATACACACTGAAAATACCAAAAACAAGAATCCAAATAAATTCCCCATTAATTACCAACGTCAGCAGAACGACAAACCAAGAAACCAGCAAACCAGCAAACAGATCGGGCTCTTAAAATATAAACATTTAGGATCGGAGCACACCAGAAAGGAAAGCTCTTAAAACTGATGAATCCCATTAAGCTGGACAAGTTAATCCAGCAGAAGTCGCCGCTCGTTTAAACTGATCCAAGACCAATTTGTGTAAAATGCCATAGAAGTTGTTCTATTTCATAAAAAACGAAATAAAACAGACAGTGAGCATAAAGATTTAATGAGCCCGGACTAAGCCTGACCTTCACGGGCTCAATCAATATTTATAGATAGACAAAACTTCAAAACTTCAAAAAAAAAGAGTGGATTGGAGAAAAGTTTGCGTGTGGCAAACAGTAATCAATCTAATGGCTCTCGTCCATTGCTTATTGATTATAAACAGTTTATTTTTGAGACCTTTGCGTAATCGCTGGCCCAAACCAAACTCTCGGTTTCGATTTGAGGTTTTTCTTAATTCCCGAGATAAACACCACCGACAACTTTTAATTTCAATGTGTAGAAGCGTTCATTGACGCTCGATTTGATTGAAAATATTATGCAAAATGCTTCATTGTGGCCAAAGCGATGACAATTAATCTCTGGCCAGCGCCTAAGAACAGGTATATTATTGCCTTTTGTTAATGAAGCATCGACTCGGTCTCGGAATTAACTTCAGATTCTTGTTCTTCTCATCATGTTCTACTGTATGTATGTGGATGGCAGCGGCACGGCATTTTATGCAAATGGAAAATCTTGAAACCTCTTTAAACAAATTAAGCAAAAATTTATTCTCCCCTGCGATGGTCTTTTTCATAATAAAATGTATTTATATATATTAGTTTTAATTTATTTGCCTTGAATATATGCATAAACATTAAACATTATAATAATTATGATTTTTGTTCATGCTAATTTCCCATGAACACTTCATAATTACGCTGTCTCCCAAATCACATGTAATCAGCGAACTGCTCCAAAAGGGGATTTCGCAGCTGTCCGTCCGTCAATCAAAAGTGCGTAATTGCAAAGCAGAAGAACCCTGAGCGGCAAGAACTCGACAATTTTCACACACACACAGTCGGTTGGTTTAATCCCGAATTACTCGTATTTTCAAGTTCTTAATCCGTTCCGTGTAATAATTGTTGTAAGCCGATTTGCTCGTCCGGCTAACGGCAAGTGAGGTCACGCCAAAGTGGATGTGGATGTGGATGTGAATGTGAATTTGGATGCTCCTCACTCTCGATATGGCGGGCATAATAAAGTCCGTAAATAAATTTGCGTTTAGCACATATTTCTGTGCAGTTCTCGCCAAGGCCGCTCGCCGGAGTCAGTCATGGGGCATGGGGCGTCCGGTTTGTCTCGACTGCGATTGCGACTTCGACTTGGTTTCGTGCTAATCAGATCTGTAGCGAATCTGCACATTAATCCATCCATCAATCCGCACTAGCATCGGCAGATTTCACGCTTCAGCAAGTCCTCAAAATCACGCCAGAGATCCGATCCATTTTTCTTTCCGTCTCTTCCCTGAATGTCATTGCCATGTCGGGTCACAAGAACGTGGGTGGGGGATTTCTGGCCGAGATTTCTAACCACCAGTTCCACTAATTATGCCTTTATAAGCCAGATAAATTAATATACTTCATTTTGTTATGGTTACCATTTAAAAGACATTTTAAGTGCCCGGGTGAGTGGTGAGTGAGCCGATGAGCCAGATATTGTTGACAAAATGATCTAATAGTTTTGTGGGTTTTTGGAAGATTTGAAAGGCGGCCGAAGTAAAGCCTTCGCAGATCAAATATTGAATTCCGTGGCGCTTTAAATGCACAATTAATCAAGTGTTTCGTAAGCAAGAGACTTTTAAAAGTTACCCTTGTCAAAGATCGGCCAATTCAATTATTCACAGGTGATTTTTTTTAAACGTTGGCATTTATAATATCTCATTGAATTAAGCTGTTTAAATGAAAACTAAAATATGCAAATGACAGATAATGTTCTTAATAGAAACCTATATATAGACGAATATGAACCGGAACCAGTAGGGAAGGTAAAGTCGAGTATAGATACCCTGTAGAAACCCAGTACGTCGAAAAGCTTAAATAAAATATGTGGCAGGTTCTTGTGGTGCAACACAACACCCTTTCTTTCTGTCAAAGTTAGCATTCAGACCCACTTTATTAAAGTTTTAGGAACACTTATATATTTCAATTTTAAAATCCTTTTATATGATATTTTCTTTTCCAACAGTTGAACAAACTAATTGTAAGGAATTTATATACCTTACAGAACAGAAGATATCTCCTTCTGCATTTTTGGTTGCCACTAAGTTCAAATACTTTGAACACGGGGTATATAATCCGTATACATGTCTGATGGTGAAGTTACAATATTAAAAGATGAATGAATTCATTGATATTTATATTAAATTGCTTGAAAACAATTAATTAGGCAGTAAATATAGAAAATATAAATAACTACTTAGTATAGCGACAAACCAATATGTTTTACAGGTTTAATTTGACTTTGAATAAGGTAAATCACCTTCAACCATATTAGCTTTGATTTAAATAATGAAAGGCGCTTACAATGCTTAATTCCTGCCTATTTCGGATGTCCTAATACCATTATTTATCCATCACTTTTGAATAATCCAACACAAAAAGATGACTTCGACATCGCAACGTGACACACGGCGCAGCCCACAATCTGTTGGGATATCAATTGTTACTCCAGTCGGCCGATGCATATCCGACAACGCATTGCCTCACCAGCAAGCTACAAAAGCTGACAACGGCAACAACGAAAAGTTTGTTCGGATTTCCCAAAATGCAAACGCCATGGGAAAACTAAGGCGAATGCACCAAAGTGACTTGGAAGCAGCATGTGCATTGTTTGGACCCCCAAGCCCTGCCTTGAACTCGCTCAAAAGACGCAAGCAGGCATTCAGATGTATACAATAAAAACTTTATTTTTCCTCGCTTTTTAGCTAAAAGTCGTTTGTACATAAAAGACGTTACAAATATTAAATTGTATATGGGGTAAAAGATTCTTGTTTTTTGCTTTTAATACATTGCTAAATTCTTGGTTTAGAATATGCTACAAGTAGAAGTTTTGTAAAGCATTGTGCAAAGGACGGATAAATACTAATACAGATCCTAAATAACCTTCAAAAGAAGGTAGGTAGTCGTGTGCGTTATATTCGAGTACAAAAGGGAATGATTATTGCTTAAAGTTAATGGACGAATGTGATTCGCTTAGCTTTCTCTGGGTCACTTAACTAAGGCACTATGCTCAGCAGAAGTTTATGCAATCCAATGAGGCTTTTGGGTATCTTCGCAGGTCGCAGGTCGCAGGTCGTCGGTCGTCAGGTCAGGTATCTCTAACAATAATTATAATTTGTATTTAGGCACTATAAACTATACCAAAATAGTTATCTCTCTCTCTAATTAAGGCACGAGTGTAATATTTCGTTGCTAGTTTCCAACTAGCCTGCGACTTTGCAAAAAAATAAACAAATGGTAGGTACAATTGCTGGAGGGGAATGGCTGTGTCGGGTTGTCTCTGGGCGTTAATTGAGCGAAAATTGTTATGCAAATATTATCGCATTATACTCTACATATGCGTCATCTGGTTGAGCGTCTTTCCCTTGATGGTTGCTTGGTGGCTGTGCATCGATGTGCTTTTCATATTCGGAAAAACATTCAGTCTTCGTCTGGAAATATTCTGGTCGATTGGATGGATGATTCATAAGTACCAAATACTGAAAGCCTGGGATGCCGGTGTGTCAATTGCATAAACTTTTTTAACTAAAAACCTATACTTTACAGTCGAACTTCTCAAAGAGGAACCTTACACTATTTGGAATAAATATTCGTTTATGAAATATTAGCCTAGCTAACGATATTTTAGAGAGAAACCTAATGTATAGCCTAATTGAATGTTTAAAAGGTTAATTCGAAAGGATTTAACTTGCTTATTTGTTAAATGTTTTGTTCATAGCTCGTTACTCATCTTTTTATACGACTTGGACTTGAGACAAACAAAAATACAAGCTATCTAAATTGAGTTTTAAGAATTTTCTTTTTTAACGTTTTTGGAAAGGAAAACTTGTTTTCTCGGATAGAAAACGTAAAAATGAAACTTTCTTGAAGTTAATCAATTAAATGGCCAATTGCATATGAGATATAGATTAACATTGTACAAAAAAAAACGCAATATAATGCAAAGACTGTAGCAGGAAGATCAAATTATAAAACTACTTGTCAAGTTTGGCTAGCATACAGTTCCTACTTGTTGAAGTTCGACTGTAATTGTTAGAATGTGAGAATTCTTCGTGGGGACGGAATGTTTTTGTTTCTTTTTTCTCTGAAATGTGTCTTCGTAGATTCTTTTTTTTCCTTAGTGCAAATGTGTGCTAGTTGCTGCCGTCTGAAAAAAGAGACAAAGAGGAAGGTCAGACCGGTGACCGCGACTTGGATATGGCCAAGTACTTACCCGCAACTATCCGCGCACCAGCTCGAATCGCGTCTGCGACTCCTTGAACTGCACCCGCTTCCGCTGCTGGACATGGGCTTCGCTGAGGAACAGGGTGGCGGCCACAAAGGTGAATACCGTGCCCACGCAGGCCAGGACGAAGGACCAGCCGAACCAGTTGTTCGCGTGCTCCGGCATCCAGCCGTTCCTATTGCCAAAGCAGGCGAACACAATCACGGCAATGGCTGCACTCACCCCGGAGCCGAGGAGCACATACCCCACCGATCTAATGAGCGTGATGAAGTGCTTCTGATCCGGGCCAGCGCACAGGAAGAAGATCAGCACTCCAATGGCACTCACGAGCATCCCGATGAAGGCCAAAGTGTAGAAGAACTGCGTGGCTATCATGAAGGCGGGCAGCAGGAAGCCCCTGATTTCGTCGTAGCCCGTGGTGAAGGGATCGTAGACCCAGCGACAGCCCACGAAGAACCGCCGCTGGCTGTCATCGTTGACGTCCGGCAGCGACCGGAAGCAGTTCACCCAAAGTCCCAGACGGTCCAGCTTGGCGCCCGTGATGCGATAATCGCTGACCAACCAACTGGGCGTTGCAAAGGCAATCACAATGAAGGCGAACGCGAAGACGAAGACGCCAACGCCACAGCTTCCGGAGAGGGTCCGCCGCTTCATGTTCACCGTGTTGTGGGTCTGGCTGCTGGGAAGGTGCTCCTGGGAATCCTCGCGTGCAAAGTGGGACGATTTTTGCATGCTTTGAGTTCGAAATTCAGTGAATTTCGCTGTTTTACTCGAAGAATGTTTGTTTGGTTCTTTGGGTGTGGACTAGCCAGTGTTACCAGATGATCATTTGGCTTTCCCTCTAAATAAGCCTAGTACTCACTTCGAAAAATAGCGTTTCAAAGCAGTGAGAGAGAGCGAGAGGC